>VZUI01040472.1:0-26024 GCA_013401135.1 Cettia cetti
TTTTTTTTTTTTTTTTTTTTTTTTTTTTTTTTTTTTTTTTTTTTTTTTTTTTTTTTGTGTGTGTGTGTGTGTGTGTGGGGCGGGGGGGAGCAATCTGAAGACTGGAAAAGAGGAATTCTTTGAAAAGTCAGGATTTGCTTCTCGGAACTGAAATAGCTGTAGTTCCCATTAGAACATAGACCATCTTTTCTTTAGAAGGAAAAAGACCGGTGTGTAAAGCACTGAAATGAAGTGTCTTGTAAGTTAGCAGTTTGAATAAAAGAAGTGAGAAATGAGACTTCTTTCAGAATAGAGGGTTTTTTTATTCTCAAGACCAAGAATTTTGGTGCTAGACTGGAACACAGGATATACACAGTGAAAAACTTGATTGTACAAGTGCTTGAAATCCCACCATGATTTTGAAATTAAATAACATACTGGATACTTTTTTTTTACAATTTCAAAGAAATTAGGTTTTCATTGCCATGAGCATTTCTGGTCAATATGCTGTCATGAAAGCTGGTCAGGTTATTGTGCAAGACAAAATTTGGGGTACGTTTGTTAGCCACGATTTTATCTGGCCTGAAAAAATGTAGTCTGATAAAAAGTATGCCTATCTTGCCACAGTTGTTTTGATCTATGATACCCAAATGTTAAAAAGACAAGAAGAAACAATCCAGTTTAGAAACTATATTTAGAAACACTAAGAATCTTGACCATCTTGTTTTGTAGATCTGTGGAGCCAGGTGTTTTCCAAGAGGAAGACTGAAGAATAAATCTTCTTGTTGTATACACTCAGGGTTTGAGGACAGACTGTAATTAAAAGCAAGCCCACTGATGTAGGGCAATGTTCCTTGGTGATTCATTTCTGTGTTAACTACGTTCTGCAAAAACCCAGTCACACGGGTAAAACCACACAGCACATAGTTTACACAGACATACATAAGTGTAGATTCAGAGCTGAGCCTAGAGATTGAGGCGATAATCATCTAAAGACTTAAGTTTCATCTGGAGTATGCCTCCTTTAAGACTATCAAGAGGCCACTTTCCTTGATCATTCTTAGGGTAACTCAGATTGAGGGATTCTCCTATCACCTTCCTCCTAATTTCTGCCTTGCTCCAAATTGCTTCAGCTTCCAGCCATTCATCCTTATTTCATTAATCTCAACTTCTTTGAGAGGTGAACATATTAAACTAATCTTAGACTAACAGTTTTTCTCCAGCATGTGTGTAGCATTGTAGACAAGACCCTTTTCAGTTGTCCATTGGTAGGTTAGAGCAAAACCACCGCAGAGATTGTACACACTAGAAGTGCTTGAGCAGCCCTGAGGCCTGTAACAGACAAAGGACTGAGCAACTAATTTAGTGTAGTGGTTGCAACACACATGGTTGCAGCCTTAGGATGGCCTGTGTACCTTAGGATAGTAGCTTACTCCTGTCATGCCCTACACCAACCCTATTTGAAACCCGAGAGGCAGGCAGAAGGGAATATTTCTCTCCCAGCTTATTTTACCAACATTTGGAAAATCTACTTGGCCACACCTGTGGCATCTTGTCAGGAAACACAAGAATCCACATACAGATGTTGCCACCTAATCTCATTCCAGGCACAGGTATGGTGTTCCCTTTTCCCAATCCATTTGTTGGAAACTTTGCAAGAAAGAAGCAGCACAATGGTTCTCCATAGGCTATGCAGGCACTGTCTGAGGGACCAGGAGCCAGTTTCTCAAAGACTGGAACTTTGACCACTGTCAAAACGAGCCTGGAGCTGGGTCTCCCTGTGCTACAGAAAGAAGACGTATTAAGTGTGCAGACTGTGAATCTTCCAAAGAAAACATCAGTCATGTTATTGTTAGCACTTTATCAACACCAGTTGATCCTCAAACTTGCACTAATCTTCTGTTATCAATGCAATGCCCAGAACTCTGACTGAGAAAAAATGAGAAACCTGGGTGTACAGTGAGAGGTCATTTATTTAGATTGCGTAGATTTGGACAAGTACTTCTCTTACAAAGAACAATTTAACAAGTATTCAGCACAAGTATAAAAAACTGGCCCACCTCCTTTGTAAGGAAGAGAGGTTTCTCCTTTGAAATGAATACAAACCAGAACTAGAGAGAAAGGCACTGAAGAGAGAACAAGGCATAGCACTGGCTGTCACCTGTTCTCAGAATGATGAAAATACTGAGGCATCTTCCAGGTAGATGAGACGGAAGGCTTTGAAATGAAGAGGTGCCAACTTTTCAAATTCTCTTAGTGTTCCCATAGCATCTTGTGCTATTTACTTCATCTGCTGAAGCTCTTGGAATTAAGTGGCTGATAAAACTGGAATGCCAGTTTTACAAATATGAAGGTGGGTGCATGGCCATCAGGACTGCAGTGTGAATGATAAGGGCTGAAAAACCAGAAGGGCTACAATGGTCAGAGTGAGGTATGTTAATACATTTCCAGCAGTAAAGAGCAGAGGTAGTACTACCATGACCATACTAAACTGGAAATGGCTTTCCTGATGTTGGTCCTTTAAATTAAGGCAAAAGTTAAAAACTTTCTTTCAAAGAAAAAAACAAATCACTAACAAAAATTTGCAGTAACTGTAATCAGAGCACCTTTTTGAAACAAAATGCCTTTATAAGCGAGAGTAATATGGCTACACTGGTGGGGTTTTTTAATATTAAAAAATATATTTCAGAACAGACAAATTGCAGTCATAGAAAACTGTACAAAAACTATCAATGCTTCTTACAATTCTAGTAAGTAAAAAAAAGTTAATAAAGTAAATGAACATATGAAAAAGGATACAAAGAGAAAATTTACTGGCTTATGAAAATACTTGCACATACAAACCTATCCCAGCATAATATCCCCAAAAAAATATAAAAATACAGAGAATTTATGCAAATATGCTCTGGAAAGTACATATTTTAATGTATTTTACCTGGCCTTAAAGAGGATACTAACAATTTATACTTTGAATGAGAATTCATTTTGCTGTACTTACTCTCTGAATGCCAAGTTCACTAACAGCTGCTGCATAGACAAAAACTCCTATTACTTGCTGATGAAGAGTGAAGTCCTTAAACACATGTACCCCTAACAGCATGATCCAGAAGGTAGGCATAGCACACTGACCTATAGCAACACTAATGGAACATTAATATGTCTCCTCCTGAATCTCTATTCCTTTCAAAGCCAAGTATAGATTTGTTCCATCATCTCTGAAGAGGGCAATACAAAAACCAAACCCAAGTCCCCCTCCCCCAGCTGCTTAAATAAGAAACTATTTTTCTCACTTATTAGGCAACATTCAAGATGATTTCTGGTATAATGTACAGCATTTGGAAATACAATACCAAAATTCTTATTAAACTAGCTTCTGAATTGCCCAAATTATTCAATAAAATTAGGCAGTGCATCAAACCCCACACAGAAAGAACAGCTCAGCTCTTTCTGGTATCATTAAGATGTCACATATAAATAAAATCCAAAATTGTTTACAGCATTTCTGTGCAAAGTTTTCACAAGGTATTTGGAAACTACTGTTGCTGGTAGGCTTTGCAAGTTTGCAAATGAAGTATTTTCAAATAAAGTATTCCTATTTAAGAAGCCAGGATTTGCACTAATGAAAGCAGAATGTTAGCAAAGGTTTCCTAACTTATCTCATAACTTCAATTACAACTGGATCTGTATACAAAACCAATCAGTAATGTACAACATCCAAATACATGACAGTGATTAAGTAATCCCCATAAGTGTATTGTCCAAAGGGTAAATAAATAGGTTAAAATACTCGTATTCTATTTTAAAAACAGAAAATAGTATCCATGAAGTGAAGGCATTGCTAAGTTTCTACATTCCAATTCATAACTTTATCATAGTCCTGAATTCGTTGTTTTATGTGAGAAAGCTTATTCTTCAGGTATTCACAACGCTCCTTTTTCTCCAGAAATGCAGGATCCTGCCAAAAAGACAAACACCTTCACATTAATATTAGGCTTTCAGACTCTTCCATGAATAGTGACTGTTATTGATTACGCTCCTGACTGAAAGGACAATATGTAAATATTCTCAAAAAATCACGCTTTTTCCCTGACCCCTTTTTATTTCCCGTTTCCCTTCCTTCATGAATGGCCAGAAGAAAATGTTCTGCCTTTATATGCTGTAGTTACTTAGTAAATAGAGCTGTTTTAAAACAGAAATCTGCAAATATAAATGACATCCTACAACATAATTTAGGTTTTATACATGTACTTGTTGTATGTGCAATAAATCCTTGCGCCCCCCCAAAAAAAGCAATGAAGTTTAACTAACATGGACATTAACTCTGAATTCCACAGAGAAAAATATTGTGTTTGTAATGCATAATGTTTTTAATGGAACACAGATAAACATTTGCTGCCTGCATTTAAAAATTACAAAGAGAAACCTCTTGAACTACATTGAAAATTATTTTTGAGAGTGTTTAAATTCCATGCTTCAGAAAATATAAAACTTTTTTTCCAAGGGTAAGACTATGTTTTCCGGTTTTATCCATTGGCTGTGTCAGTAAGTGAATGTAACTGAATTGATCTTATGAGTGCAGAATGTTAAGAGATGAAGCATACTCTCAGAAGATGGAAACGCTCAACTCTTGGGTTGTGGTTTGGCTTTTTTCCTGACGTGTGGCTACTGGAATCATTATTCTCAAAAATGCTTGTTGGCATGAGTGTATGGGTTGTGTCCTAACTTTGCCAAAGTTTTAGAAGACAAAATACACAAAGCACTACAGATACCTGAGGTAACATGAGATACTGAAATCTGCCTAATGTCAGAAGTACTGGCTATTTACACTCTCTTTGCTAGTCATTAGGTTCAATAATAATAATGTAAATCTAAAACCACTTACATTTTTCTTCTTCTTGTATTCTTGCAGAACTTTTGATATCCTTTCCTGCTCCTAAACAGAAACCACAGGTTTTTAAATTTTGAGTGTGCTCAATATGTAAATTCTACAAATACTCATCAGAATTGTCATTTGATCATTATTACATTTTGGATGTAAATCTTGTATTTGAGAAATAACAAAAAATACATCAACTGTGACTCACCAGAACTTAAAAGCTACTGGTATGAAACAAGGAAACAAAACCCCCCAGAAAACCATGAATATGTCTTTACTGGAACCTGGCATTTCTAATTAATGCTAATTAATTAATTAATTGATTGATGATATACCATATGGGGAAAACTTCCTCTCACACTAGGTCACAGCCAGCATTAGAAAACATTGTTCCCTAGCTGAAGACAGTCAGAAACTGGGTAATACCACCTAATACAACTATTTTCCATGAGCCCATTTCACAGATACTTACATATATGCTTTCAGGATGGTGTGGAAGCTGTTTCAGCAATGCATCCAGCTCATCAAACTTTTTTAATACAGCATGAACTTCCATAGACAGTTCTTTATACTCAGCAAACTGATCATTGAATACCGCTTTGTATCGGTCTCTCATTTCATTTGTTTGAATTACTGGGTATTTACTGGAAAAAAAAAAAAAAAAGTTAATAATTAGTTTAAGAGATACAACTTGCTAACAACATTAAGCCTCTTCACTTTGACAGTATATTTCTGTATTTTTTCCTAATCTCATAACCTGCTGAATTTGCATGTCTGTAAAGCACTGAAATCAGAGAATCATAGTATAGTTGAGGTTGTAAGAGACATCTGGATGTTATCTGATCTGACCTGCACAATCAGGAACGCTTATATCAGGGCTGTGTCCTGACAGCTTTTGGTATCTCCAAGCATTAATTAATTAGACTCAGTCTCTCAGGGAGACCTGTGCAAACCCTCACAGAGAAAAGTATTTTCCTAATATTCATGTGAAACCTCCTTTTTTTCTATTTGTGCCCATAGCAAATAGTATAAAAATTAATTAATTTTATCAGACCTGGAAAGGCCTACCCTTTAAAAGGGAGCACATTACAAATTCAGCCCTTAGAAAGTGTAAGAGTAGCCAAATTTCAAGCCCCAAAAAGGCAATTTCCCATGTACTTTAGTTTTTTCCTCTAATATCTATATAGTGGTCTTCTGTTCCTTTGACTATTAATGTACTTGCTATATTATTACATTCTGCTTCAACATTTGAGGTTTATGTGGGTTTGTTTTTTTAATTAAGATTCCTTTTTTATAGTTACTGGCCTTATGTCACTAATACCAGCCCTATCCTCTACTTTTTAATGTTGACTTAACACAGTTAGGAGTTCCCATAGCACGTGCATGGGAGAGAAACCACAGGTGTATACAGGAGAAATGTAGAGTGAAAAACATTATTCAAGTATCCTCCACTAAGTCGGTCCATCAAAATCAAGTCACTTACGCTAAGTAGTCTGGCATCACTATAGGTTTAGGAATGTGGCCTGCAGGTATATGACCATTAAGTAGCTCTGGTTTTCTTTCCAGTGATTTGAGCTGCCTGTAACTGACGTCTTCTCTTGGTCTGTCATCACCTTCATACTGTTTTATAAGAGAAAGATTTGTTATTAATGAAATCAGTTTCAGATAAATCACAAAATATCCAACTTTAAGATGGAGATACATGTATTGAGCAGCAGTAGAAGCAAATCACAGATATTTCTTACAACTCTTACTGTAATTAGAAAATCAGTTTAATGAGTTACAGTAATGCTTCTCACACAATATTTTTCTTCAGTTTGTCCTAACAGCAGTACAGACAAATACTTCTGGAGGCTTGGAAAATTTGTTTGCATATCTTAAAAAAATTGTGTAAGGAAGTTTACTTCAATATTCATTTAATTTGTGAATGAACTGGATCATTCCGTTCTTTGGAGTTCCCTTTTCTCCCTGTTTCCTATTGCACAATTCATCCCTTGGTGCAGAAATAAAAACACGTGGAATCTTGTTAGAACACAAACAAACTGATCCAGTACTTAACCAACAGAGAAAACAGTGGTAGAGAAATTCAGTGTCTAAGAGGAGACATTTAAGACCAAAATGATCACATCATAATTTCTCTGGAAGACCTATACAATCTTTGCAGTGTATGCAAAGACACTTTGTGTGGCTGAAACATTAACATTGCTGATGCTTTAAAACTGGCAAGGGGGTCTTTGGAGCAGTCTTAGAGACCAAGGAAGAAGCTCAACTCACAGGACACCTACACTGTGCTTCTGCTCGCTCTCCTGCAAATTAGGCACACAGCCAGGAAGAAACAATCTCAAACCTACCATGCATCATACAACCTGCTGTTTTAGTCACGTCTGCCAAACTCTGAGATGAATGCTATAGAACTTGCCACCTCATAGAAAAGGGCTAAGAGCACATGGAGAGGCAGCCAGCACATCTGCTATTTTACAGTTTTATACATTTCATAACCTAGCTTAACTAGGAGTTAAGTTCTTTACAAACTCCTTTAGAATCTTCTAGGCAGGAGATTGCTGTCCAAACTAACTTAAAAAAACTAAACCTAATCTCTTCCAGGTCAAGTAAACAAATAAATAAATAAAATAGTCACAAGGAAAAGAATAACCACTTAGAATTACCAGTAAACAGAAAAACAAATTCCTATTTCCTACCTTCTTTTCTGGAAAAGAGGATTGTGTTTTCATCTATTAAAAAAAAAGGAAATAACTAAGTTTCACTTTCAGCAAAAATAGTATGCAAAAGCACAGACTCCTAAAATTTAAACATTTTCAAAATCATACTTTACAGAAAATTACATTTATATTTAGGTATGATGAAATTTAGCATAAGGAATATTTTCAGATCCACTAATTTAAAGACTTCTTGTTTAAGGAAAACCACCACCCAAACCCCAGAACAACAGGATTTCCGAGAGCACAGCTGTAAGGAACAGCTTGCAGGAAATACTCCATCCCCGTCTCAAGCTCCTTTATTATTATTTCACATTCCAGCCCATGTTAACTACTAACACTCTGAGCCTAATTCGTTACCTAGAACACACAACAGTGCGCTAACTGGTAGCTCAACCTGTAGCTGTTTTGCACACCACTCTCCAGAGTCTAACTTCTATCATTAAAGTATTCCCTTTAGAAATGTTTAGTAACTGGACTAAAATAACTTGATAGTAACAGCAAAGAACGAACACTTTGTGTGTAACTCTGGGAATCACCTCATCCTTGCAGGACATACTATCAGTTGGTTAAAAAACTTTAACTGAAGAATTACAATCAGTTTTCAAAAGAAAAGTCTCATTTTTATGCAAGATGGTACACTGGAAACCAGTGTTAAACGAAAATGCTGCAAATCAGACTGCAGTCACAGAGCAGAAGAAATGCAACTTTAAACTCTCTCTTTCTAAAATCACTTAAAAGCTGACCCCTCTTTAAGTTAGGCTGACCCCTCCTTAAGTACATTTCACATGCATTTATTTTTATGTTATATTAAGTCTTACTCATTTTTAAAGGGTTTTTTTTTTTTTGTGATATTTTCAAATTAAGAAAGTTTTACACAAATTACTTAGAACTCTCTAGGTAAGAGTGTTAAATCTCTACTGTTATAGTTTATCATTAACCAGTGAAATACTGAATGCTTCCAGTGTGGGCAAGGCCAGTAGTCAGGCAAAATGTTTGACATGAAAAAGATGTGGCTGACTGAAATTTGAGACATCAAAATCTAGCCAAGGCTGTTACTACAAATATTTGCTGATAACAGTTGCAAGGAATGCTGAAAACACTTAAAGAAGTTTTGCTTGGAGTTCTGCTTGCAAAATAAAAATAAGTATTTCACATTCTTAGGCTTATTCACACTAGCACTTAATGTGCTGAACCCACAGTTTTCAAATAAATGCTAGGTGGCCTTAAGCCACCTAACCCTGCTGAACAGATGAACATTGTTCGTTTCCTCTTTGTTGGAAAAAATACACACTAGGAAGCAGTACATCAGCTGACTCGAGAAGAGAGCCCAGTATTACGAAGGAAATAGAGCCAGGTCCTTACCCAAGGTGAACTTAAAAAAAAAAAAAAAAAAAAAAAAAAAAAAAGCGTCCAAGACTTCGGATCTGACACCTTAAAAACGCCTTTCATTTGGCAGTTTCTAATACTGTAAGACCGGTTAAAGTTCAACCTCAGGTCTATAGATCTGCTGCTGCAGAGAAGACGCTTGATTCGACTGTCTACACCAATGTAAGATCTTACAGCTGCTGCCCATCATGGTACCCGCTAGACAGAAAACGACAACTAATGACTTACCTCCTGTTTCATTAATTCCCTGTGCCTCCTGGCCCCTTCGTGCCTCCACAACTTTAAGGAAACCATTGCGCTAATTAGATAGATGATCACCGTGACAAACAAGAAGATGATTGCTGCAGTCTGACCGCCCTCGACACGGCAAAAAGCCGCATTTATCGGCGTCTTAAACAACTGGTAATAGCAGAGCCCACCTCGGTTGGTATCGTTTACGTACACTATGGCAGCCGACATGTACAGGAGGAACAAGGCCACATTGATCCCAAACTCCGTCAGAGGCCACCAGTTGGAATCGAGGAGGATAGTTCGGTAATACATGGACATGCCCAGCACGAGCAGCACTATGGTGACGATCCACGCCATTCCCGCCACCACCAAGATGAAAGGCGTTTTGGGCCCGCTGTAGGAGTATCCCCCATAGGCGCTGCCCGCCCCGTACCCGTAGGGCTGCGAGTACCCGAACATGTTGTACCACTCGTTGTCCTTGTGCACGTAGGCGGTGACACAGGCGAAGACGGCGGCACCCAGCAGCAGTTCGGCCACGCCGAGGATCCTGAGCAGCCCTGCCCAGGACTTCATGTAGGCGTAACGCTGGTGGTACTCCTCCACGCGCTCGCTGTACGTCTGTCCAGTGCCGGCGCGGCGCTCCAGCGAGCCCAAAGGGTCTCCGGAGGGCAGCATGGCCTCGGCCTCCTTCCGAGAGTTGTAGCTCCCGCCCGACCCCCCGAACGGGTCCGTGTAGGAGCCAGGCACCGCCTTGGTCCCCGGCTGCAGCGGAGCGGGAGAGGCAGGCGGCGAGCACTCGACCCCGTCCGAGATGTACCTGATGTCGGAGGCCGTGCTATCCCAGCTGGAGCCGGCGTGGCGTCTCCCTTTGAAGAAGTTCTTCCACGAGTCCGGAATGAACCGCCGAACCGGCTTGAGCTCTGCCGGCCCGCCGGGGCCGAAGGGGGGCTGCAGGGGCAGCGGGGGCGGCGGCAGCGGCGCGGCGTCGGAGCCAGGGCTGGCCCCGCGGGGCAGCGGGGACCTGCCGGGCGGCCCGCCCTGCGAGCTCCGCGACATGGCCGGCGTTCGGCCCGGGCCCGGGCGCTCCGCGGCCCCGCTCGGCTCACTCGACGGGAGAGAACTGCCGCGGGGTCCCGAGGGCAGCCGGCTCCGGAGAAGGATGAGCCGGGCGGAGAGCGCCCGCTGGCCCGGGAGCAGCCGCCCAACACCTGCGGCAACCCGGCGGCCTCACCTGCAGCGGCCCCACGGCCTTCGCCCGGGGAGGCGGGAGCTTCCGGCCAGCCAGCCGGGAGTGGCGGGACCGCCCCGGCCAGGAGCGGCGGGAGCTCTCCCGAAACCGCGGTGTTCTGGCGGTGCGGGTGCCGGCGGGGCGCGGCCGGGCCGCGCCATGACTCACGGCATGACAAGAATGGGTCAGGTTGGAAGGGACCGCAGAGGTCATGTGTTCCAGCCTCCCTGCTCAGGTGCTCGGGGACGGTCATTCTAGAGCACATCGCACAGGACTGCATCTAGACAGTTGTTGAATATCTCCAGTGGGGGAAACTCCACAGTCTGTTCCAATGCGTGGTCACTCGCACAGAAAGAAAAGTATTTTTTCATGTGCAGGTGGAACTTTGCATCAGTTTCTGCCCATTGCCTATTGCTCAGCACCACTGAGGAGAGCCTGGCACCATCCTCTTGACACATTCCCTTTAGGTACTTAGAGACATTGATAAGGTCCCCTCTTAGCCATCTCTTCTTGAAGCTGAACAGGCGCAGCTTCCTCAGCCATTCCTGGTAAGAGAGATGCTTCAGTCCCCTGATCACCGTTTTTGCCCTCCAGTGCACCTCCTTCAGGAGCTCTATGCCTCTCTTGTACTGGGGACCCCAGAACTGGACACAGTACACCAGATGTGACCCTACCAGGGCTGAGTAGAGGGGCAGAATCACCTCCCTCAACCTGCTGGCAATTGTTTTCCTAATGCACTGCAGAATTCTGTATACCTTCTTGGCCAAAGGGGCACTGCTGGCTCATGGACAGCTTGTTTTCTGCTCCCAGGTCCTTCTCCACAGAGCTGCGCTTCAGTCCCAGCCTATGCTGGTTCTTGGGCAGTGCCTGGCATGGAGCCAGCCCAGTGATGCGGATACCCAAGGCACCGAGCAGTCTGTTTAGACAAACCAACATTTCTCCCATAGTTTTTCAGGTTCAGGAGCTGAAGAAGAAATCTGGTGTACTGCACCATTGTTTCTGCAAAGGGCTTACTACATTCACCACAAAATCTGCAGCATTAATGCAGTAGGAGTTTTATTGACATTGTCAGTATGGTCTATCAACTTTACAGTATGTTTCAATCTCTTCTTTTACTAGGTTTAAAATTCCAAACAGTGATTATTTTTCAGGTATAAATTATTATAAAACCTTCAAATGCTCACAACTTATCAATCATAGACTCTGGAAACAAACTGTACAAATGCAGAGTAAATAAAAAATGGGTTAAAAATAAGAGTTATTCCTTAATATAATAAAAAATTATGTGTTCTTAAATAATAAGTTCTAAGCTTACCTCCCAAAATACCTTTAAAGTAGTGTCTTCCTAATATTTGCATAAAAGAATTCTGACCTAAGAAAAATAATCACCAGTATCATACTGGGTAGATCAAAGTGCACTTAGAACTAAAGACATGAAAAGAATTCATATGTTTAGTTAAGTGGTCCTGTTTGTTTGCATTATTTTGGATACCAAAGTTTATATGAATTTGAAGTGTTTCTTACAGTTTCATAACATATTTACAGATTTCCTCCAAATAATAATAAACCCCTACAGTCCATAAGCTATGTATTTATCACATAGTTATCATTACGTACCTTGAAAAATTAATTAATCCAGATGGTAAAGCCTTAGTTAAGACATAAAGCCTTTTATTAGGAGTAATTAACATAGCTTAGTGACCCAGATGTCTAAACACTGTTTTTTGGATTACATACCATACGCAGTAATCACCTGGTACCTTCCTCATTGTACACATTTTTAAAATGTACTGCAAACTTTGGCTTTGTTTATTATAGCAAGGAAAAACTTTTAAAGCCTTTAAAAGGATCAGTAACCAATGAGGATCCAGTTAATAGAATCTATGGGATTTTCAAAAGGCTTCTCACCAAATCTCCTAAAGGGGACCTATTTTGAAAGAAACCTTAAGCCTTAAAGAAGGCTTAAGCCTAAAATAAGAATTTCACTCTTAGGTTTGATAAATAATTAACAGATGGGAAGGAAATTGGAGAAGGGAGTATGAGTTAATGGTTAACTCCTGGAATGGACTAAACTTGCCACTACAGTTCTGCAGAGATCGGTGCTGAGAGCTGGGCTATCCAGTACATTCCTAAATGGAACCTAAATGAAAAAAAAAAGGAAACCCTGTGAAGACTGCGATGAGTAACTTTGCTACTGATGCTACGTTAGACAGGCCAGTAAGGATGTGGTCTACCAGAAGAATTGTGCCAGGACTTTTTGAGACTGAATGGCAAACAACGTCAGAAATTCAACATACACAAACACCTGAAATCCATGCAGAAAAAAAGAGATGAAGGATTTAAAGTGCTGCAACATGAGGACCCTCACTCATGTATTTATAAAGCATGACATATGCCTCACTTCTGATGGGACAGATACTTATTTAATTCTATAAAGTTACTTAAATTTTAAAGATGTTATTGGTGTTGTTTCAAACTAGGAGTTGACACAGGCAGGCAGCCAGAACAGCTACAAACTTACAGTTAGAAAAAACCAATACATTTATTTCCATTTACCTTGCTAAGGAGGAATCCCCAAAGCAGCACCAGGCAGAGGCGCACAAGCAGAGATGGTTTGTGCTAGAGGATCACTGGACTGTGGTTCTCAGAGGCTTATCAAGAGTTATTTCCAACTGCAAGGTCACTTGAGTGATTTACAATCCTTCTCATCAGTCTTCCAAGCTTTAACCCGTTCCTCCCAACACAAACTTAACAGGATAGCTTCAATCTTGGCTATGTGTCTGTGTGACTAGAAGCATATTTATTTACCCACCATATCTATACACCATATGTGGGGTTTAAGTTAGGCAAAAGGAGAGGAAAAATACAAATGTATCTCTTCAAGCAAGTATTTTCATAAAAGTAGCTTTTATAAAAATATGTGACAAGTTTAAGCCTGATAAAGATATGACGACAATTAATTGTCAATTAGATTAACTTTTATTTTAGCAAGAAGTTAAAGGAAGCAGTGCGCTGGGACAGCCGGAGAGTGCATGTATCTACTTGCGCTCCACGCACAGCTCTCAAAATTCTTTCTGTAACTTCTCATTTTATAATTTTTTTGGTTTACATACTCCCCTTAGTCCCTCCCCAGTCCATGTCTTCCCATATTTGGTCACTAACTCCGGGGGTCTGGGGTCTTCTGCCCTCTCATGGTGGTCGGTGGATGAAGTCTTTCTTCTTCCTCGCAGCACATTCATGGGGACTTTCCACTGCAATCACGGGTTTTACCATATCTCCTGTTTTCCCCCTTTCTTATGATACAAAGTTACATTACATTATCCTGCACCGAGGTTGGGCACCTTCTAACTTCTCCATTTCTGCAGTTTCTGCAATTGGTGGTTATTGCTTAATAGCTCCTACATATTTGCAATTATCTTACTATAACATTTAACACAAATTACCTAAATTATGAATATTATCTATAACAACCTTGAATGGAAATCTTATCTGCACTACTTACTTATCTAGCAGATTTATGTGTAGTATCTCCCACAAAGCAACAAGCACTTACCTTTTTGCTAATAAGGAACATTTGGGGCTCAGCTATAGTCCAGAACCCCATACTTCTGATGTAGTTTAACATTCATTAAGAATTCACTGTCATCAGTACTAAACTAGACATATGAAGCAATATAGCTTGTAAGAAAATAATTTTCTTCTGCCCTTCGTGAACAGTTAGAGAAGAATCTAGAAGCTCAGTTTCAAGGTATTAAAAATGCATATATGAATAAGAAATTACATTCACATTTCTAGGTATTATTCCTGCAAAGGACAACAGCAGTACTCGAGTATTCATTGTCTCTCTGACATCATCTATGTCAGAAAAAAAGTCTGCATAGTTGTAGTGAAGGTATAAGTTGAATATTTTTGCAGACATGTGATTTTTTTTTACAGTATCTTATTTTAAAAGATCACACAAACAGACAAAACAGAAATAAACAAATCAGAAAAAGTTAGTTCAGGCTTTATGCATTGTAAAAGAAAAAAATCCTATAAAATCTAGGAGATGTTTAGATGGCAAGGGAGCTGGCATTCATGACATGAGAAGTGGTGCTCATATACAGGAGGAAGGTTGTTTTCTTCACAGCAAAAGCTAATGGTGGGGTGCAGGGACAGAAGACTTTGCTATCTTAGCTCTAATGATTAGAGAAAAGTGAGTTCAGATTCCTCCTGACACCTGGAGTGGAAGGATAAAAGGCAGCTGTGAAAGGCTGCAGCAAAGAAAGTTCTGCCCCCTATCGTGAGCTGGTCAGAGAGAAAGAGAGGCAATGTCTGTCAAAATTATAATACAGATGAGAAGGAGCAAGAACAGAGATGTGTAACTACATGAATAGCAACTTAACATGTATATTGAAAAAGACTTCTAGCAATGACTCCATTGACCAATACGTTACATTGTTTTCAGTTCCCAAGACATTCTTGATGCAAGCCAAGTACTTAACTGCGTAGTCAGTGTTACATAGTCAACATCTAATTAGTTACATTATGTTTTATTAAATTATTTTGGTATTCCCTCATCTCCTTATTTGTCCTCAGATGATTTTGGAACTTTGCACTGTTACCTAAACATGGACAATCAATGGCATCATGGGTCCCAATTTAGCTGAGTGCAGATAGTATTGCAGTATTATATGTATAAAATTCTCATGAACCACAGCTTTTAAATGTTAAAAACGCACACTGTGGCTCCATAGAGAGAGCAGACAGGAAGAAAATTAACAGAACCTGAGTGTATAAAATATTGAATTTTCAATAGTAGGAAAGTGGAAAGCATTATATAGAATTGGAAAGAGAGTGAGGGCAGAGAGGTGGAAGAACCTTCCAGGTCAGAAAGGAGTTCACACATATTTCTCTCTCACAACAGACATAAAGGAGGTGAGAGAAAAAGGAGAGAGGAAAAAACAGCAGAAGGAATCACAACCCATATACACAAATAAGTGAAGCAGTAACTGAGAGGCAGCAGGACTGTTTTGTAATCTTTGAGAAATACAAAACATAACCACACCATTGTGTAAATTCTGTACAAAAAGGTAATTTTGCTTTTACATAAGGCAACAATTGTCGTTGTTATTTACCTGGCTTGCTGTGTGTGATAGCACATGAACATACTGCAATTAGAGTTATTCAGTTTTATTACATACATGTAGTAGATCTTAATTAAAGCATGTGGTATTCAGCTAATAGATGTAGACAGCTGCAATCCAAATTACCACAAACTTTTATTACTGTTTTTATACTATTATTATGTCCAAGCATGAATTAGAGGTGAACATAAGCCTCACTTTAGCAACCCTAGCTAGTAGAAGCTGACATTTTTCTCATTGAGAATGAAGAATGAATCAAAGCCTTCTAACTTTTGCAGTAAATTATTTCCCCCTGAACATGCAAAATGCAGATGAAAGCATCTTTGCCACCTTGTATCTCCTACTCTTGTGAAATATCAAATATGCTTTCCTTGTTCCAAATATTGCTGTCACTTCGTATTTGAGGTGAAGTTCCTTTCCTCTTTGACCAAAAGTGATTTTCCAATGAGAAAGCAAAGCAACGATTTAATCAGGATAAAGAGCATGATTCAATTTTTTTTAAAGCTCTCTACTTATTACCTTGCTACTGATAATTCTCCAAATTGGAAAAAAAAAAAAAAAAAAAAAAAAAAAAGAAAAAAGGAAGAAGAAATGTAATGAGCAGAAAAGGTTTTATAAATAGAAGCATTAAAAGAAAAAAAAAATAATTAGGAAAGCAACCCAGTCACCTAAACTAGCAAGCTCCATTCCACTTTTGTGCCTTAAGCCAAACACAGGGTGTGGAGTATTTTTTTGAATAAAGAATAACTGATCTAAAAGAGAACCTGACATTCTTGGTTACTCATGCTAGCTCTGATGAGTGTGCAGCTTGCCTTTTTTTAAAATTTCTTCTTTATAAATAAAGCAGAAATGCAAACATACATAAATCATCATTCAGCTGTATTCTCCTCAATTATTAATTCCTCATCTATTTGCATGACCTGTGTAATGGTCTCACTGAAATATAATAAGGCAAAGAAAACCTTTCATTTAGGTTATTTTTCTAAGAACCTTTCTTAAAATGATATAAACTACAAGGAATAAACTCCTTCCTTAACTTAATACTAAAATTTTAAACCCGTAGTTGGATTTAGTGGCAGGTGAATGCTCTTTATTGAACTAAGGGAACTTAAACTTTAATATTTATCTGCCTCTTTTCCTGTGATTACCATGGATCCATTTTATCCATGAATACTGCCAAAGTGAATGTATTGCTTGTGCTACACATACAGAAACACAGAACAAAAATTACCTGTGCAAAAAGTAATACTATATTCTGATAGCACACAGGAGAACAGCATCAAGGTGAGGTCTCCCCAAAATTTATGAAATATCACTGAGTTTGTTCTCAAATTTGTTATCTAAGTGAAACACCTGAACAACTGAGCAGTTTTTATTTGACACAATCATCCCTTCTAATTAGTCTCCATTAAATAGCAAGACAACAGTGTTTCATGCAATATGATTTGAGTATCTAATTCTGACATGGCATGTGTACAAGTTGTAAAACTCTTACCTTTTTTGTAGTTCAAGATAGTTTATTTAAAATTTAAGGTTACTTTAGGACTATTTAGTTTTTCTACAGTATATATAAGCTCTTAAAGTAAACTGTAGTGAACTTCTCTTGGATTTGCCCATCCATTTACCCATACAATGGCATGAGCTCCAAAATGCCAATTTTTAATGAGAGTTATTTGTCATCTTTTACTAATGCACAAAACAATCCAAACTTAGCATGTTATCACCAGAATAAATTTATTTTCATGCTTACAAGTTAAACTTAGAAACACAACTCTCTCCTCTCTGATACGGCTAATATATCCCAAATATAATCCCAGCTTTTCAATTTACCAGCAGGTATGGCCACTTCTAAGCAAAATACATAATTTCAGAAGTGTCATACAAAAAGTCAATGGGCCATTTCATAAATGCTGCAAGTGTGGAGGTAACAACATAGATAAGTATACAGAACATAACAGTGAAAATATCTCCCCTAAATAAAAGTTACATCATAATAGCTTTGGTCTGTAAAGTCACAGTGATAAAAAACTATCAAGAATACAGAGCATTGCATTAAATTACATCAATATTTACACAACAAATATCTCATATTGGATTTGGGCTAACTAATTTTAAGGTTTTGCATTATAGACATAACCCTTCTACATATTCATTATCAAAAAATATTATTCATGCTCCAGACCAATACACCAAAAATGTTTTGTAAAGCTCTTTTAACTGAGTTTCAACAGGGAACACAGTACTTCTATGGCAAAACTGGTCAAAATGTCATTTAACTTTCACCAGAATCATGTGCCTTTATCTGTCACAGAAGAAAATGGGAAATTGTTTATTGCATCACCTGAAAAACCTTGCAAATCACATTCAGAGAGCTTCTTGTGTGAACACAACTCTGTTCTTTATTCTGCAAGAAATAGTTTACAACATCCAAAGTAAGAGGAAAAGGTAGGAGAGGGCTCTTACCTTCCTGGAAGATAGGAGTGACATTTGCTTTCTCCAGTTTTTGGGCAGTTCCCACAGTTGCTGTAGTTGGTCAAAGGTTGCTGAGGGGCCTCACAGTTACATCTGCCAACTCCTTCAACACCCAGCATTTGAAGGGTCTATCCCATCAGGGCCCATGGACTTAATTATTTCTAGTCTGCTGAAGTATTTCCTGGCCTATCCTCTTGCATCTATGCTAAAGCCCTTCCAACCTCAACCATGCTGTGATTCTCTGTTCTCTACAAAAAGCCAGAGAGGCTCTGGCTCCTTGAGTCATAAGAGCACTACATTCAGAGGAGTAAGCAGATCAGGATTGTGTAGTAAAGAAAAAGGCAAAAGCAGATAAAGAAGAAGAGACAGCAATCAATATTACAGGAGAGACAGTAAGCAAAGTAAATATTGGAGAGGTTCTGCTTTTTGTAAGATTGTTGAAAATTACTGTTAGCCCTTCTGCAGAAGAGGGCTCAGGCTACTGTTCACAGTTTATGACAATCTACTGAACAGAATAAAATTCTTTTCTGAATGGAGAGGTCTGTAGAGCCAGAGGGGATGCCACAGCAGATGCTACTGCTCTGACAAGAGAAGCAGATTAAGAAACTGATGAAGTAAGAGATCACTGGGCCATTTCTGAAGAAAAGATCAGGATAAAAAGTGAAAAATATGCTGGATAAAAGAAATACAGAACTTGCTATGGAGAGTGCAGTTGAGGAGCTAGCAAGTCTAGTGAGAGAAAATGACCTTGTCAAAACTATCATAATTCACTGACTGCTAAACTGATGAATACAGTCTCTCAGGGTATCTAGCATGCAGTGAGACAAAGTGTGACAAAAAGCAAAAAAGGATGAGAAGTCCAAGTGTGGACACAATCTGTGAAGGAAAAGTGATGGACACAATGAAGCCTCCTAATAAGAAAAAGCAAACGAAGAAACACTGGAAACCTTACCAGTCTACAGCTTCCTCATGAGGAGAAGTGGAGGGGCAGGCATTGATCTCTTCTTTTTGGTGACCAGTGACAGAGCCAAGAAAATATCATGAAGTTGTTTCAGGGGAGATTTATGTTGGATTTCAGGGAAGTTTCTACACCCAGAGGCTGGTTGAGGACTGAAACAGAAGTGGTTAAGGCACCAAGCCTGTCTGAGTTCAAGTAGTGTTTGGACAATGATCTCAGTAGCTGGCAGGCAGGTTTGAAGGCTCTGCTGGAGAATATTTCATTATTGCATGGCAGTACACAGGAAGAACTCTGGGTGATCAGGAACACTCATCTACACAGAAGAAGCAAAGATGGAATGGATGAATTCTGATGCAGTAACTGCAAAATGGCACCATGCTCAGCAGAGTGAGAAAGGAGGACTGGGAGGACATGCAGAGTTGTCATGTTTGTCTTCTCAAGTAATTGTTACACGATGGAGTCCTGCTTTCCTGCGAATGGCTGGACACCTGCCTGCCCATGAGAAGCAGTGAATGAATTCCTTGTTTTGTTTTCTTTCTGTGTCCAGCTTTTGCCTTACCTATTACTGTCTTTACAACAACCCAGGAGTTCTGTAACTTTTACTCTTCCAGTTCTTTCTCCCCTGTCCCTGGTAGTGGAGTGAGAGAGTGGCTTCATGGTGCTTGCTTGATGACTTGGGTTAAACCACAATACTTTCCCATCCACTGGCACTTGCCCACAGTGCAGGTCCTTCTTCACTTACCGTGTCTGCCATGCTTTTGGAAGCTGGAGCTTCTGGCCAGCCTGGTATTGGTGCTCCTCAAAACACCAGCAATGGAACCTCATCCCATAGACACAGGAAAGAGCTATAGCTGTCTCTCTATAATAGGTTACAAGGGACAACCTTCTTTCTACTTCAGGAAGACCAAGATCCTGGTCTTGGTGGGATGTGCTGCCCCATCAATTATTCTCTTCAGTGAGACAGGCAGAAGAGAGACAGGGAAGAGAAAGTGGAAAAGAAAGGGAGGAAGGGAGACAGAAAGGAAGGGAGAGAGGCAAGGGAGAGAGAGGGGGAAGAGAGAAGGAAGTAGGAAAGGAGAGAGGAAGTAAGGAAGGGAGGAAGGATCACTCCATTAGCCAGACACTTACTGACTTTGAGGATCAGCCAAGGGTCAGCTAAGGAGTGTCTTCCTGGAAGCCCACTTCTTCACCCAAGTGTACCTTTACAAGCAACATCAAGGCCACTGTTTTCTTTTGCCAGATCCAATCTGTTCTGAGTTCTGTGATTAGTCACATAACTCTGGTTATCCCTACAAATTGGTGTTTGGATTCAGAGAAGCTGCTTTGAAGCTCCCGTGCCCTCTACCCTGGAAGGGACACCATCCTTTCAGTGACATAGCCTGTCATTACTGGCAGGCAGGAGCCATCCTGCCAGCCTGTTTGCCCAGAAACCCCTCTGACCAAGGGATCACAGGGTCTTCCTGTCCCCTTGGCCACAAAGAAAGGCACTATATGGAGCAGCATGATCATTCTATCTGTGCACAGACACCATTGGCCTTTATTTGGCACCTTCTCCAGTGTAAATGCACTGCTCCCTTTTCATTCAGAACCTCTTCCACAGTCATGGCTGCAGCAGGATTTCCTGCAGGAGGAGGTACCACCAACAAGGCCTTGTGGCTCCATGGATCTTTGGACTATGGAGGGTCATGGGATCAGGGACAGGCCCCATGAGAAGGGAGACAAAGCAGCACTCAGCACTCAGGGAAATAACAGTTTATTTTCTGTCTTTTGAATAAAGACTTGCTGGAGCCTTGATTGTGCCACCACTGGAGTGGCCTCTTGTAGGGCTGGGAGAATACTGGGGGCGGGGGGCCCTCCTCTTCCGGGGGTGCCGGGACCCCCCATGTGAGAAGTTCTTGCCTTGGATGGAAGAAGAGGGTCCCCATTTACTGCCCTGGACAGAACCTGCCTCCTCCACCTCCCTCAGCTCCTCCTGGGCCTGTACCTGCTCTGCAGACAAGGATGCCAATGAGGGACAGTCAGAATCCCTACAGAAGGCAGTTTGTGAGGTGCTGGCTTGGTCCTCCATATCAGAACCTTCAGGGCTGCTTGTAGGGGAGGCAGGATTTTGCTCCCAGGAGCCAGTGGAGCGGGCTGCAGGGTCATGGTCCTTCTCCCCTGCAGTGTGCCATTGCAGTAGCCTCTGGGCCTCCGTGCTGCATTCATGCACAATGACATTTATAAGGCCATAGACCAGTGCTGCTGTATATCCCGCAAGGTCAGGCTGCAGCATCTGGAACAACAACTTCCCATCCAGACCACAGAGGCATAGAGCCTGCAGGATGTGTCCTTCTGCATTTTTTGCCAGCCACCACTGGGACCCATATATTGCTTCCAGTCTTTGACACAGCCAGGGCAACATGGGGTCTAGGAGATGCTTTTGACCTTGGAAGAGTTCTGCCCACACCTTGGGCAGGAGGCCCCCCACAGCCTCTGGCCTCATAGTCCCCTGCTCAGCAGGGGACAGTGTCCTCTGTGGAGAAGATGGCAGAGATGGCACGGGGCAATGGGGGCTGTTTGCAGCCAAGTGGTTGGGAGCTCTTCCTGCATGGCTTTGGATCTCTGGCAACTCTCCAGAGGGTGTGACAAGACACTGTAGATAGTCATCTTCTTCGCGCACAGAAAATTTGACAATCAAAATCGTTCTGCTGCAGACTGGGCATGCTGGTTTCCTGTCTGTCCAATGCATGATGCATCCCAGACAGAACTGATGGCCACAGGGCATTGCATAAGCAGAATCCTCATGAGCATCATGGCAGATGGGGCAGCTCCACTCTCTCTCTGTGGGCCTTTCTGTACTCCATGGAGAGTCCTGGGGGCTGGGGGCTGTCCTTTCTGTGGGGTGCCAAGGACCCCTGTGTGAGTGTTCCCTGCCCTGACAAGGCACAGCAGGATTGTGGCTGCTGCCCTGGGCAGAGGAATTTGCCAGCACCACTTCCCCCTGCTCTTTCTGGGGCTGCACCTGCTCTGCACCAATTGGCACAGATGGCTGGAGGATGTGGAGGGCACAGAGGGCAGCCTCTGATGTGCTGGGTTGGTCCTCCATGTCAGAGCCTGCAGGGCTGCTGGCAGGGGTTGGATGCCAGGTGGGAGTCCGTGCTCCCTGGGAGCTGGTGGAGCAGGAACTGGCCTCCTTCCCAGCAGCATGGGAGCCCAGCATCCTCTGGGCATCCTCACTACATTGGCCCACAATGAAATTGACAGTGCCATCAACCAGCTGCTCTGTATATTCCTCCAGGAGAGGCTTCAGCATCTGGACCATGGCCTCACCATCCGGACCACAGAGGCACAGGGCATACAAGATGCTGTTCTCTGCTCTCACTGCCAGCCACCACTGGGACCCATATATTGCCTCCAGCCTCTGGTGCAGCCAGGGCAGCATGGGGTCAAGAACATGCTCTTCTTTTTGGAAAAGTTCTGCCCAGACCCTGGGTGGCAGGCTACCCACAGCCTCCATCCCTGCAGGCCCCTGCTCCACTGGGGAGGGTGTCTCTTGCACAGGAACCACTCCAGGGCGCTGGCAGCTGTTTCCATCCAGAAGGCCAAGAGATCTTTCTGCCTGTCTGCTGGTCTCTGGTGATTCTTCTTGGGGTGTGATGACACACTCTAGGTATTTTTGCTCCTGCAGAGAAAACCTGACAGACTCTATCAATCTTCTGCAGAGTGGGCATTCTGGTTTCTTCTCTGCCCAACGCAGGATGCAGCCCATGCAGAACTCATGGCCACAGGGTATCACATAAGCGACACCCTCTTGCTCATCATGGCAAATGGGGCAGCTCCACTCTGTCCTCATGGATCTGTCTTTCCTCCATAGCAGTTCAGGGAGTCCTGAGAAGCTACTCCCCATCACTGGCACTACCAAAGAATCTCACACACTGCAACAAAATGGAGAAACCTTGGTCCCTTGGTGTCACATGCTCAAAACTCCAGATCTCGTGGACACACATGGCAGGAAATAAGACCTGAGCAAGCCTGAGTCAGGTTCTCTCTGGGCCTGAATGAAAGCCCCAAGCAATATGAGGTCGCAGTCTAACCCTAGAGACATCACAGTTCATTGCTAGGTGACAGTATGTGTGACATCACAATGGGATGTCCAGCTCTTTGGGATGGGGCACTTGGACCAACACAGCATGTTGGAGCCACCTTCTGTGTTGGTACTGGCTGGTACCCAAACCCACTCCTAAACCCAGTGATACCAACCTTTGTTACACTCATTTTTACATGAACACATAGGTCTTTTATCCCAACCCTGATTAAATGAAGTCTAATTCGTCTTCAGGTTGCTAATTTCTTCTGGTTCCACATGAGCAAACAAACTAACAAAACTGCTTTAAAATTTACGTCATTCCCTTCAGAAGGTGATTCTTTAGATATATTTTCCAGCTGACAGGTGATCCTGATAGCAGTAGAGTATGCTTGCAAGTACTTAGACATCTAATTAATCCATTTAAAATAAAAAAGCTTCTTTAAACTTTTTTTGATGAAATCTTTGCACAATGATAGGAGAATTCAGGAAGTACCACAAACCATTTTGGGGAGTTTTTCAAGCAATGGCCAACTGTTTTCAAACTGGATTCAAAATGCATTTTGTGTTTCCTAGAGAAAACTTCTACATAAAACTTGACCTCACTCTCTTGTTTTTGAAAACAAGCTAATCAAAGGCTTATGATTGATTGTGTGTCCTGTGAGACAATACTGTCAAAAAGGCTGCCTGGACCTGTCAGGGCTGAGGGAAAACAGGTGATGGCTTTGGGATGGGCACCCAAAGCTGTTGACACAACCCCCAATGCACCATCCAGCACCAGGAGGAGCCTTGCCTAATTTTTTCAGTATTTTATTCAATTACTTTTTTTTTTTTTTTTCTTTTTGCTACTTTCAACTTCTGTACATAGTCCTCTCATTCCTTTGATGTTTCTACCTCTTCCTTTCTTTGGATCTTCCCCTCCCTGATTGTCAGCTAAGCTACTTACAGATGGCTTAAGGTCCTTTTTTTTCGCCCACCTGGTACCTGACATGCCAACACCACAATAATTCTCATTATTTTGCCCCTAACTGCCTTCTCTTTGGGGCACTGTCACAGATGGCAAGGTGAGTAAGAGCTGACAAAGTGATTTCCTAAGGCCTACAGAGCAATGCACTGCAAGCCAGACCTGTTGCCTTTTAGGCAAAGCTTCTTTGAAAGGACTTCAGAATTCCCATCATGGAAATGAACCACTAGAAGCATACGTATGCATATGTGTTGACAGAGTACTAGACTGTGAAAGGATTTTAAATGGGATCAAAAGCTCAGCTTGCAAAATGAGACACAAGAACCTTTCTCCCCACCAGAATCTTGGCATTATGATAGCAGGGCTCCATGCTGGCATATCCTCAGGATATCCCCCATTTGCACTCTCCTCCTTCTGGCAATGGGCACATTTTGGCTGTCATGTGGGACAGAGGAGGAAACAAGCACCCAGAGAGCAAACATTTCACTGCATTTCAGAAAATGACAGCAGAGCAACCTTTCTCAGTAAAGTCATCTGAAATTACTTAATAGTCATAATAGTCTGGATTGCCTCAGGGGTGGGGGTCAAAGATATAACTCAAGAGGTTCCAACCTCCTCAGTATATCATTTCAGTCACACCAAATACCTTTCCAGCTTTACTTAACCTTTCAGTGGTTCTCAAACCCAAAATCTTTCTTCTTGTCTTTTGTCAGCTTAGCCACTTATGCCTTCTTTGTCTACAGCTGGAGAAAGCTTTCCAGCTGTCACCTCTGCTCTTCTGTCAGCTCCTTTACTCCCTGTTTCCAGGGGCCACCAACAGTTCCACATGCCCTTCTTCTGCACAATCATGCTCTACACATCACCTACTATTACTACACTACTAGCCATGGTGTAGTAATATTATGCTTTGCTCTGAGGAGGTGGAAAGAGGTATAAAAATTTTCCTAAGGTAAATTTAGGGAGGAATCTTCTCCTCTCACTGTGGCAACCAGAGAGAAAATACAAAAATTTTAAAATATTGCTTGCAACAAACTTATGTAAGACACATGAACATAAATGTCTTAAAACCTAGCAAGATAAAAACATGTAAACACTCAGTGCAGTGAAGAACAGTAATTCTTCAGTCCTGTCACCACTTCATCTCTTTATGAAATATCTCTTGGACCTACTTCATAAGGATGAATTATCCACTTGGTATTCGTGTTATCTGCCACAGAAAGTTTTGGTGATCCTTAATACAAACCAACAATAAAAGTCTGTAGAAAGAAATTTAGAAGACATCAAGAAAACAACAATCATTGATAAAACTTATTTGGCAAAATTTATCTTATTTAAATTATCCAGTACCTTAATAATACTGATGAGGATTCTTAGCACCATGTAGGCAAACTTAAGTTAGAATAGCCAACCATCCTTTTGATACCTTTTCAGTTTTAAGTAACAAATGGGGTGGTTTTTTTGGTTTTGTTTTTCTGGGTTTTTTTTTTTTTTTTGGTTTTTTTGGTGAGATCTAACACTTTCTGTTACATTCTATTTTGCAAATTTGGACTGAAGTCCATAAACCAAAATTTCTTTTCCAAGGGTCAGGTAGTATTTATTCTACTGTGCATGATGTTAGAATGGTCCTTAGGAAAAAGAACATAGCTCTCTTTCCTTTCTGTTTCTCTTACCCCTCTGGCACTCAAAGCCATACTTGCTATTACAGTCATTAGGTACAGGGTCCTCCTAGGATGGTTGACTAATTCAGGAACAAACAGCCATGCTGCCATACTGGGGACATTGCTCTGGAAATGAACAGAAAGGTAAACCATTTAATATTTTTCATTTTAGAGTTTCTTGTTCCATTGCTGCTTTATCTGCAGCAGAGTTACATTTATTATTGTCTTGGTTTAGGGTAAATTTGGGAGGAAACCTCTGAAGGGGGTTCCGCTGGGAGGCAAACCCAAACAGCCCCTCCCCCCAGCCAGTCCAGGAAAAATTTCCTCAGAGAAAAAGTGGAAAAAACTATTAAACTATTTATT
>VZUI01040473.1:0-23361 GCA_013401135.1 Cettia cetti
TCTGCAGGAAGAAGCTCGGCGCCCTCCCTTCACAGCAACTGCCTGAGTATCATCTGGGGCTGTTTTTTTCTTCCCTGTGTTGGGGAGTGTTCTTTTCCTTTTGTTATTTGTTAATAGACAGGTTTTTTCCACTTTTCCTCCGAGGAATTCCTTCCCGAACCCGGGGTTGGGAGGAAGGGGTGGTGGGGGTTCGTCTCCTCGTGGAGATTTTCCTCCTAATTTGTCCTAAACCAGGACAAAGTTGTATGTTGGAACTTTAGAAAACAGATAATTTTGAATAATGCAATATTTATATTAGAAACTTGGAAAAAGTTATCAAATGTAAATTTTAATTTTGAGCTCAGAACCTTCCAGAGGTTCTATGTGTTCAGATCTATCAAGTTTTTGGTTGTAACTTATATGCAAAAAGAAAACAAGTAAGTGAAAAAACGCCCTGTAACCTAGCTGCATGAAGTTTCCCAAAAGAGTTTCCAGGCTTCTAAGGGAAATCCACTTTATCAATATAGCAAATTTTT
Organism: Cettia cetti; assembly: GCA_013401135.1. NCBI lineage: Eukaryota > Metazoa > Chordata > Aves > Passeriformes > Sylviidae > Cettia > Cettia cetti. The sequence continues at coordinate 516 of VZUI01040473.1, forward strand.
TCAAAATTTTCTTTTCCAGTGATTCATGAATTTAAAGAGAAGATATGCATGTGTTTTTATCATCAACAGGTTAAAATGAAATCTGTTCATTTGGTAGACATCAACTGGCTCTGAGAAAATGAAGTTCAGTGAAAAGAGAAATGACGTCATCACCACCCAGCCTTCGTAATCAGAACAGAAGCAAAAGCAGGACTGCCAGAGCATGGCTGTGTCTGGAGACTTGCAGAGGAAACTTGTCAACAAAAGCTTTATGTCATCATCATGGTATAGTGTTCCTACTAAACTTCTTCAACTATTTCCTGTTCCAGGTTCCCAAAAAGACATTCAGTGATGTCAAGATCAACATTTCCAGCTAATGGACCTTCTCCTGAGTCTCAACTATCTGGACTTTAATAATAATGAACACTTATTTCAATTTCCCCTAGAGACATCGGACATTATTTTTATTTTTCTCATGCTGCAAGACCCTGTGTCAGTGACATGATTGGATTTGACAAGTTTTTTTTATTGTAATCGGGTTTTTATGTAGCATCATTCCTTGCTTCAGGTATTGTTGCTCAAGCCTTAGCTACGCTTAATAAGTTAGGATGCTAGACAGCCAAGTAGTTAAATATATCTTTAGCTATTTCAAATCAGATGGTCACTGATGTAGATAGTATTAGACACAATAAAGAGCTATTATAGATCACATGGGCACAGGTGTGAGGATTTTGAAGGAATATGAAGGTGACTGTTAATGACTGGGGATTGGATGAATGGTTTAAGGAATGGGGAATCACTAGATAGTTGAAAGATATTACAAAGGGAGCGTTGTTATTATTATTAGTCATTATTTTGGTGCTTCGTATTATTCTGTGCATAATTAAATTTGTGACTCACTTGGTAGATAATGCAGTGAAGAGGGTTTGGCTGGTGCAAGAGGAAGAAGGGGAGAATGTTGCTATATATTTGTCCAGAATGTGCCCCAGTCAAACCACCTCCAGTTATTGTTATCAGAACCCTCAGGAATTCATCAAGGTAGCTGAGAAAAACAGGGCTAAAATAAGAAAAGAAGAGCCTGAGGAATAGAACACCAGGAATGCAACACCTAGGTAAAGGAGGCTCACAGAACGATAACCTGGTACCAATCATGTTTCCTGGAGGGTTCATGTGGGACTTGTGGACAAGATGGAGGAACCAATCAAATAATGATGACTGCGTGAACAACCAGCCTTAGAATGTGTAACTGTAGCTTAATGTAAAGAATGAACAACTTCTGCTGAAATCCTTTTGGTTCTGTAGTTCAGAAGTCCTGAGCAGGACTCTGGCCATCTCCTCTGGCCGTCTCCTCTGGCTGTCTCTCCCCAGACATGGAAAGTGAAGGATTTTTTGCTTCTTAGTTTTTAGCTTTGGTAGCCATGTTTATGCAAGGTCTTCCTTAAAAAAAATTCAGCTCTCTCCATATGATAGTATCCATGTATAAATACCATATTTTTATAAAACCTGCAGCTTGGGGAACTGTGGCTTAACACAAAACCATGCATAATTTTATGTGGCCGGGAATCAAACCCAGTAGACACATCTGCACCAGATGCAGGGAGTGGGGTTTTACACTGTCTTTTCCCATCTTTCTAGTACCTTTCCACTACCTTTTCAGAGCAAGTGATAGATTTTCTTCTAAAACAACAGATTTCTGTATTGCATTCAGGCATCGCATGTCTAAAATCTTGATCCTGTTAAAAAAAGACTCATGTATAATAAGTCATTTGGTGAATAATGGAAAACATGTATAAAAGATTCCCACAGATCAGGGAATATGTGCATTTCAGTACCAAATGGAGGCCCGCTTCTTGTAATCCAAATGAAAATGACAGCAGAATTTGCTAGTAACTAATTACTATTTTAGGAGATGAAAAGATTTACACTGGCTTCACTTATTCAAAATACTCTAACATCAGACCGCCTTGTAAAGAAATGGCAGATATAGACAGAAGAGTAATATAAATATTCTGGCATGTTGTAAACATCGTGATTTTAGGAGAAGTATTACTCCTTTGATATGTCAACTTTAATTTTTGTACCGTGGATATTTTCAGTTTGGAAAGTGAGGTGATCATTGAATCAATATAAAATGATACTGTTGTTTATTTATTAGCAATAAATTAAAAACTGTTCTTGACTTCATCAAGCACTGAATGAATAAAAAAGAAGTTTTTTATTCCATTTACAGCCAGATGAATTCAATTGAGAGAATTTATCATTGTTCTTGCCCAAAGCACTACATGCTCACTCATCTTCTCTAACTGTGGGCTTTATTTTTAGCTACTGCCCCTGACATTTGCAAGCTCTTCCAGGTTGCAGCAACAGAGGTAGAGGGGCAAAGGATTTGTGCTGGGCTTACCCTTGTTGAGAAAGGGGCGGAATTGGGGTCATATTATCTGACCAGTTGGGTTCTGCTCTTCCTTCACCTCCACATTCATAGGCAGGAGCTGGACTACAGAACCATCACATGTATCATCCTCTTGGTACCACCTGGAGAAGTAAATGCCCCCCATCCAGGCAGCACCTACTTCACCCATGTCTGTGTCCGATCCTGGTCCTGACTACCAGTCTTCATGAACTTTGCAATGTTCTGCCACGCTCTGACTATGATTTCACAGTACTAAAAGAAGGCAAACTTTGTTCATCTGTCTTCCATGAGACAAAGGTTTTATTTTAGTTGGTACAAATGTTTTTTATACAATAATCTCACCAGCACATTGTGTTTTATTTTCTAAAAAAAAAAAAGTATTTTGTAAACTTTCAGGATAGGAATATATATATTTCAAGCTGAGAAAAGATTTATTTTCAATTGTATAAAATATATGCCATCTTGATTTTTTTGAATCATAGTTTTCATTTCAAGCAATAACTTCTCTGGCATTTGCACTAATGTTTTAACCAAAACCATTAAAGTCAGGAAATAAATGGGTGAAGGAAGGAAGAAATCATATTTTTACAGGGAAACATGCATAGGTGCCAACTCCATAAAAATTAACTAGCAGATTTTGGGTCTCCCTGTGACTAGAAAAGTGCCAAATCATTTGGCAGATAATATGTGGGACAACACATCTGCTAAAGAAGGTGTAAGTGGCTAAGGAACAGAGAATTCAGATTGTAGGTAGTGTAAAACCTTACAGATCAACACCCATTTTTGCAGTCATTTCTTGTTAAAAGCAAATGTGTTTTAGAAGCTCCCACTTGAGAGCATACATGGATAATACATAAATGAATAATAGTTGAAAATTCCTTTTGATTTTATCCTTAGATAAGCAAATATGGCAGTTTTGTAGTTTTTGAAAATTTTTTCAGATAAACTTTGAACATTCTTCCGTTTGAAACTTTATCAAAAATCACACACAGTGGTAACTAAATTGCATTATTAACTAGATAATAGAATTGCTAAATTCCACTGTGTTTTTCAATTTTTGGGGGGCCTTTTGGAAAGTGTGTTTATGTGGTATAACATTATGCATGTTCTCAGTTGTCAAAGGTTCTCAACCAAATTTCAATAATTACTAGAAGGAAGTATAATGATTAATTTTAGTAATAAGCAAGCATCAGCAATATATGCTATCAGAAAATCCTTGCAGATACTCTAATTATTTACTCTACTCTTACTCTACACTTTGCCATCTCATTTTAATTTTCTCCTTATATTTTATTCATCATTACTCCAGAAAATTATTTTCTGGAGTGCAAAATGGTCCAGACTCTCTGCAGTCTCTTGTCTCCACTTAAACCAATCTTCACAGCTGCCTTGAGTCTAACAAACCACAGATATCAAACTCCTTCATTAGAACTACATGACTTTTTATCCTATTGAATTTAGTTTTGAAATATTGTCCTATCTTTGCTTCTGTTTTGTTGTTTGGGGTTTTAAAATGGTTATTTATCCACTATCTCAATCACCATGAAAAAGGTATAGTAATATATTTAGTAAATTATAAGGCAAGGAGACCTGATAAATCATCTTGATCTAGCAAATAAACATTGAAAATTTGGCCTTGAATACCTAAGATCAAGACTAGAAGGGATCGATAAAGTGGTTTTGACATAGAATTTGGAACAATACCATTGCTTCTTCTGGCACCATGATATGGTGTGACTTAAACTTTACAGTGGCAGTAGCATGCTTTGTCTCACCTACTAATATTTCTATCATGAATTGTTAGACTTCATGGCCCATCAGACTGAGGCAACTGGAAAGTAGAAAGTCAGTACACTAAAGAAATCACAAAGAAACTTTCCAGCTGGCAGTGCTAATGTGCTATGTCTTTCTGTGACTGCTAAATTAATGGAAAAGGAAAAAAAAAATTGCCTCTTGAATGCTGAGGAGTATAAAATTTTCTTTTTTTTTCTTTTCCCATACAAACTTTAAAATTGTGTTATAATGCTGTAATAGTGATTATTTTCTACATGATCTAGAGATGATGCAAGCAGTTCAGGAGGCTTGTTAATATCTCAGCTTCTTTATGCTATGTAGAATTATGGGGTAAATGGCCAATTTTTTTTTTTTCTTTTTCCTTTGCAATGTTCACTGATTATCTAGTCAAGAACTCAAGTCAAAGAGTCTGCCTTTTTGGGAAAATATGTCAGTTACTCCCATACTTGATACCTTGTACATGGCACAGTTGCTCTTGATGGTTGTTGTTGAATTTTGTACTGCAGCACCTGAATTCCACAACTTGAATATCTTACCTGCCAGTCAGGCTGGGTGAGAAGTTTGCTTTCAAGTACTTCTGTTCTGTATGTGAACTCATTGAATGGTATTAAACCTCATCCTGTTACTGTTGCTTGCAGTCATACAAATGGTATTAGTACAGTTCTTTTCATTCTTATTTCTGCTTTCCTTACTCTCAACAGTTCCTAAAGGTTTCATTTTAAAACCAGAATCTATACATGGTGATAGTTATAAAAAGGTATAAATAAATTTTATTCTTGATTAATATCATGCATTACTGAGCAGGTTTGTGTTTGTGATGCATGTTTTTCTCAGGAAACTTGTGTTAATTAATGTCATCACTGGGTGAGATGTTCATTTCAGCTACAGCACAGCTTCCTAAAAAAGTTTTAAGTTCTAGAACTAACTAATTTACTTTCAAGTGATGCAGCCAAGTTTTCATAAGGGCACAGTTAAGATTATGACATTGACTTCCGAAAAAACTTTTCACTTAATCTTACTTTGTGGTTCATTTGATGAGTTTATTTCTTGATGGTGCATGAAGCAGTCAGACATCCTAATCTCAACCCCAGTCAACTTGTTTTTTTCTTCAAAACTGACCATATTACTAAAGCCTTGTTCATGACATGTTTTCAGTATGCTACAACCTGAGAAACCAATACCTCATAATGTAAATATCTGTACTGGTGAATGTTACGTCTTTTGGTTAACTCTGACGAACAGTTTTACAGGACATGTAGCCAGAAAATCTTCTAGCATCTGAGGACCATAGGACATCTTTCTTGAAGTCTTTTTGTTGCAGTTCAATTGGATATAAAGATCTTGAGTTTGATTGGATATAAAGATCTATAGTTTCCACTGCATGTTATGTATGAGGTAGGATTCTCTCCAGTTCTTCTCTCCTTGCTCTACTAGTAGTCTTGTTTTCATGCTTGCTACAGCATATACTGAGTTGTATATTACAGTCTAGACGTAAAATCATCTGTTTTCCTAAGTCAGAGGAACCTGTAGAAGAAACCAGAATCAGAGATCGATTGAGGATTGGAAAGAACTCCTGGAGACAGACACATCTCCCCAAAATAGTCAGCTACAGGTGTCCCAAGTCTGACTTCAGTTTGGTTTTGAATGCCTCCAAAGATAGAGAATTTACAACCTCTCTGGGCAATCTGTTCCAGTGTTTGACCACTATCATAATAAAAAATGTTTTCTAAACTTTAGGTGGTAGAATTTTTGCTTCTGAGGATTGTTATACAATGCAATGGATCACCAGAAGTAATGTACAGAAAAAGCCTCGAGGAAATCTATTTTCTACAATGTTCAACAACTTTCTCCATTTTCCCTAAATGTCAAACCTTTTAGACTGTTTCTGCATTTAATTAAAGTACAGGGAAACAGTCAAATGGGAGGATTTTCCTTCAGTGTAAATAGAAAGACTAACATGTATCACTATGGTGCAGATGGAAAAGTTTATACAGAAAATTAAGGGCAAGTATTAACACATATCCAATAACAAGCATATTTGCTACAAAATGTGTACATCTCCTCCCAGTGGGGCCAATTCTTTCTTTTGCAGTCAAAATTCAGGGAGCTAAACAAAACCTAATCTTAAAACCGTTTGATATTCCAACTCCTAAAAAACAGGTTTGTTTTTATTTTGGGAGGCAGCTGCCTGCTAGAGCTGTTAGGATGCAAGTTCAAGGCATGAAAGAAATTTACTCCTTTGTATTAACTCAATTCCCTTGTTTGCCAAAACAAACAAACACACAGAAATAAATGCCCCCAAAGACTCACCCCAACTATAAGGAAGCCTGATTACTCGAACAAATGTTTTCATTGCTGTTTAGCTGACTACCTTAATAGGTTGTAAAAATTATTAGGTAGATGCAAGAAGATTTTTTCCTTTGCTACAGTCTGAAGCCCTGTACTTACATGTTTTCTAGTCTCACTGCATAACAACCCCCTGATGCTTCCCCAGGGAATTCTCTGGTTGCAGTTTTGGACACTCCAACATATTTGCCTGTTTATGACTATTTGACATTTGCAACAGATCCTTAGCTTCTGTAAATCAGCCAAGTTCCACCAACATCTCTGGAATTACTCTGGCACTAATGTTACATGGTTACATGGCTTGGCTTTAAGGTCCTATAAAAAGAAAAATAGAATTGAGAAATAGTGTGGAGCCTTGCAATATCAACCTTTTAAACCTTCACAATGAAATGTGTGATTTTCAGGGGTGGAATTCACAGTCCTGAGCTGCTTGTGTTTATTGAGGCAAAGAACTCCAGGAACGTGTGACAGCCATATCAGGATTGTGAGAACAGCAGTTTTAGAGGTCACACTCACACTTTTCTGTGAGTGGGGATAGATTTTAATTCTCATGACTTTGCCTAATAGTATTAAGATGATGTATTATTCATAAAATGTCTTTGTTCTTCTTTTTAATCAGCCTTGGTGCTGCTTTTAAGAAGCCTTTTTGTTGTTTTCTAATCTTTGCCTAATTTAAGTATATGAGAAGTAATCCTATATGTGTATCCTCATAGCATCTGTCAGCACTGCAACTCTAGGGACAAAAACTTGTAGCCATGTATCTCCAGTAGATTTTAAGGTACCATAATTTTCATCAGCCTGTATTTGAGCTTGGTCTTCAGGGGCATTACATTTTCCTTCCAGAAAAACTGATTAAAGGGCTTAGAAAACTACTCTGTGCTTGCCAGAAACTTCCCACCAGCACTGCTGTGGGTGCTCCTCTCTGCTTGCTCACTCACAGCCTCCCCCAAGCCCATCAGGCTAGGGTGCTGTCCCTGTGCTCCATGGGAGTGAGTCAGCAACATGCACACTGCATCCAGTCACACTGCCTGGGCTCTGGATGCCCTGAAAAATAGAGTTCAGTAAACTGCAGCAAGAATTAGTTCCTGCTCTGGAAAAAAATCACCAGTACTGAAGGAGCTCACAACATTGTGTTTGTAAGGAAGGCTAAGAGGTTACACCATCACACAGTGTATCCATATCTGCTGTCATATAAGAGGACATTTATATAACCCTGCAGGCAGGTTGTAAGTCACAGAGCCAAGCTGTGAGGTGAGCTGACAAGGTCTGTCAAGTGTCTGGGACCTGCCACCCAAATGCTGAAGTCGAGGAAGATCAAACTTCTATCTGTAAAAGGTTACATTTTTGGTGGACATCTGTCACAAATACATTGAAGAGGTAGATTAGTACATCAAAATGAAGGTTTTCCTTGTCTCAAGAATAGCAACTGAGAATTTAGTAATTATCTTTAGGGAACTATAGTAGATTTTATGGAGAATTGTCAGCAGCACAGACTCTGAAGACTCTAACCTGTTTAGGCATGCAAATTTTGGACAGTATGTTGGAATTACTATTGCAGATAATATTCACCAACTCAGAAATATAGTGAAAAATATATGTCAACATATCATCCATATCAACTGAAGAAATTTTCTTTTTTTTTTCCTAGAGTTGTGCCTTTTTCTACATGAGTGCTCATTTACAGCACTCAATTACAGAGGACAATGTTATCCATAGTTATTAACAGAAGAACCCACAAAAATATATAAGCACTTTTGAAATGATTGGAGCTTTGAATGGGAAGGACTCATCTAATTTATGAAGTATTCCAGCATCTTTGGTATCTTCAGGCACTGACACATGGATTCTGTCATGAGTCCAGTATTCATGAGCACTTCAGCTGGTAATTAGAGCAAACTCTATCTATTTTGCAGAAGTGAGCTAACTTACTTTTTTGATCCATTTTAGTAACTTTAACAAATACACAGATTTAGGAATTTGCCTTCCTCATGTCTCATCCTATTTACATAATCCTGTTCAGTATACTTTATTTTCATGGAAATTTCAGTTCATAAATATTTTTTTAAAATCCAAAGATATTGTGGGACAACCTACCCTAAATTACTTCAGTGGCTCACCATGGCTTCAAATAAGTTGAATTTAAATTATAAGATCCAAGTACTATTAGCAAAGCCACCATAGTTCAAATATCTAAAATTTGAAAACAGTATACAGGAATGACTTCTACATGCTAAACACAAAACACCCAACTCAGACTTAAGAATATTATCCAGGAACACTGCTTGGAATTTGTCAAGCAAATAGCATACTAGTTGATTACTGTGTTTTGTGTTATTTTCCTGAATAATGCAGAGTGTTTTAAATACAAAATATAACTATTAAACTGGAAACAAAGTAGGCAATTTATCTTCACTACTAAATTTATCTTTAGATGTTTACCTTTCAGTTTACCACTCATGAAAAATACTTTGCTCAACCTAAGCACAAATGGGCATAGGTTAGCAGCTTGAAATTGAGAGAAATGTTCTTTCTTATGCAGTCATATTTCATGAAAGCCTATAAATTCGCAAATGTTTTAGCAAAGATCTCTTCCCTGGTTATTTGCTATTTCTTAATTTAGGCTTTTTAAATCTGTGGGTTTTGTGTCAATTTGTCATGGCCATGGTAGAGATTTCACGCTGCAAGAAGAAAAATTAATCCAAATAGGAAACTTGTTGAGAGCATCCCATTGCAAATGTGGTGTTTTAGTCTGTTTCAACGTCTACAGCCTTTTCTTTCTAATCAACAAGTAGCATTTCAGACACTTCCTTTACTGATTTGTAAAACTTATATTGGGTATTTTACAGTTTAGTGAAGAGCCTCTACTAAAATCACATTTGAAATTCAAGTGACATGTGGATTGCTTCTCATTTTAGTTCCTAGGGATTTCTAAAACAAAAGAGCATTATAATGAAAATCTATATAATTTAATATTTCTTTTTAAGAGATAGCTCTTGATTGCTATCAAATAGAGGTTCCAAGAGTTCTCAGTTTTAAAATAATATAAATATCCATTCCCAAAATAGCCATTGGACTGAAACACACTGTTTCTCCTAAAAGAATTCTAGTGCTCTTTTTCATAGGACTCAATATGCTTTTACTAAGCATTGAGCTTACTGTTTCCTTCATTACTACTGTGTGTTTTGAAAGTGTGTTCATTTCCTCCTTGGTAATCAGTCACAAACTTTTTTTCTTGTCTTCATTTTTTATTCCCATTTCAAGGCTCAAAACAGACTAGGTGTCTTTGAACAAAATATACCACACTCTCCAGCTTAAAAAAAAAAAGAAAAAAAGAAAAAAAAAAAAAAAGCATGCTCCTATAAAAGAAATTGAGAAAATCAATCCATGTCACAAGAAGGCCGAGACATTTAATGGCATTTTATTTTCACCTGACCTGTCTTGATGCTGCTATGCTGTTTAGAGATGCTTATGGTCATCTCAGAGGCTTTGTCTTGGTTTTTACTTCTGACCCATCTCAGATGAGTTCAGTCATTACTGCCTGAGGAATTAGCCAAATAAAACGTGTGTGAAAAATGTTCTGTTTCCTGTTCCCTAAGGATAGAGTTGTTTATTGCTCTCTCTCTGACTCAGTTTACCCAGATGGTCCAATGCACGCCTGCCCTTCATGAACTTGCATTTAAAAACAAGTTAGATGACGTAAGCAAAGTAAATAGTGTTTATTTCTCAACTGCACCAGTAACCAAACTTTCAGCAAGATGAAAATAGCAATAATTCACAATTTTTCTATGTATTAAACTAGACTGTCATCACTGTTTTGCCTAGAACTATTTCTGAACATATTTTCTGAATCCATGTCAAAACTTAATGTAGTCATCACATAATCTGAAAGAGAGAATGAATGTTGTTCACTAGAAGATACTATGAAAAGCTTTGCTTTTCATGAAATTTTAGGAATATTTATTTTTTCTTTCAAGTAGGACAGTTCATCCCCACCCATATCCCTGATTCGGTCCTTTTGTACAAATATTCTAACTTTTGACATTTACCAAGTAATCACTTGTTTGAAGAATTCTCAACCTTTCTCAGAACCTTAAGATCATTTTATTTCAGGTAGGAAAATGTGTACCAGTTGAAACAAAGCTGCTTCACGCTTTGTTTTGCCAGCAAAGAAGCTTGCAGTTTTATAGTGAAAATCAACCTTTCTTTTGCTGCAGGTCGATGAAATTGGCTAGAGAACATTTAGGAACTCAGCATTCCCTGTAATGGAGTTTTGAAAACCTTTAACAGGCAAAGCAAAGCAAAACCACACAACAGGAATTTGCTCTAAGAATACTTGTGTCAGGCACAAGGTGACTTTTCCATCTTTATTAAGCCATATCACAGACACTCCACTCACTCCTTTCATGGAAAAAAAAAAAAAAAAGTGCAGTGTAGTTTTCTTGTACCCAAATTGATTGGAATATGGTAAATCTTCTCAGTAAATAAGTAAGGAAAAAAAAAAAGCATGATATTGAGCTATAATTCCTTTGTGTCTTGCTCATTTCCAGTTCTCTTTATGGTTTTAAATATCTGGTTAAAAAGGTGCAGATTAACATCTTTAGTAAACTTCTGTTTATAGCAGTTAATTTTAAAATTTGACCAAAATAATTAAAAACAGAACCTCATGAAATCCAATTATTCTGTTAGAAATAAAAACAAATGAAAATTTCATGACACGAAATGCTTTAGTTTACTTATAGATGTTGCCTAGGAAGATTGTAATGGCTTGTTTATTTGCAGGATAATTTTTGCTGAAGTGTCCAAAGAGAAATATGTATAGCTCATTCTGTTAGTGCTGACAAATCGTTGGAGAAAAGGAGATCTATGTCCAAGAAAACATTTTTTTATCAACAAAAAATGCAAAGAATAAGGGAACAGCCTTCAAAATATAGATCCCTTCTTCAACTTAGATAATAAACTAGGTGATATGTTCTTTTGTATCTTTCTCTTTGTCCGTTTTTCATTGTGTGAAGATTAATTTATTTTGCTTTACACAAAGAATTCCCAAGACATGCAAGAAAAACATAACCAATGATAATTCATAATCAGTTATCCTAGAAAAATCTAAAAACTTATCCAAATTATCCAACTCTATGAAACCCTGAAACAAAAATTTTCTAACATTGTTTTTAGTTGTATTTATCTTCCAGATTTAAATCACAAAAGTAATGAAGACTGTGGAATTTCCAGTTCATATCAAAACACAGCTGAAACATTACAAGTAAGAGTATTACAAAGATATCAGTAATCAGTTTGTGCATATTCCCACTGCTCTAATATTTTCTGCATGACTCTACATTAAATTCCATTTTCATCAGAAAATCAGACTAAATCAGACATTAGCAAAGTGTAGCAAAAGAAATTAGCCTCCCCTTGCCTAAAGGTCACAGATTGTTAACTTTAAATAAATAAGAATTATAAAGACTGTCTGCTTGGTTTTTTAAATAAAATTAGCATTGTAACATATCTAAAAAAAAAAAAAAGATATAAGAATGCAAGGTTTCCTGCTATGCTTTAGTATTTACTTTTTTCATTGAGGATGATGTAAAAAGCAATATCAAAAGAATTCTGAATGGTTTTGCTTCATTCCTTTTCCTCTTGAAGTGCAAAAACCTCCTTTTTTGCTCAGTAAATTACTGCTTTCTATTTATTTAAAATTATAACTAATATATGCTCTCACTGATCTTGAGGATACACAAGAGAAAATAATCTAATGCGAGTCCAAGTTTCAGAATATATAAACACAAGCATAAAGTAGCAAATCTTTACAATATTAAAATCAAAACCTTTCTTAAGTGAATGCTGGATTTGCCTATGATTCACATGCAAATTGAGTGCAGAGCCACATATTACATTAAACAGCAAGACCAGAACCTCAATTTTCTAGTACAACAAAAGTGGGACTAGGGTTTTTGAGACTCAAACTCTACTTATAGCCCATGCCTAGACAAATTTCTTAAGCAAATAATTCAATTTTCGCTTCCTTCTTCTGCTAGTTCTTCCTATTTTGATTGTATAGGCTTTATAAATTAAATACCATCATTTGCTGATTTTTTCCATGGGACTCGGAACAACTGCTACCTGAGTAAGCAAAGTACTTTAAATAGTATGGTGTGGGGTTTTCGGTATTCTGTGCACTGAGCTAACAAAACTTCAGTCTCTTCACCTCTCTTCTGCAAGCTCATCAGTGTCTGGACTGACAAAAATCAAGGGTACAGAAAGATAAGCTGAAGGAAGGCTTTGCCTGTAACATTTCTTTGTGCCTAGTACAGAAATAAGAGTGTGACTCTGCAGTCTGTCACCCTCCCTGAACTTGATAAACCCACACTTTTATTAATTGTAACAGATATATTGACAGTTTTATTGACAGCTTATTGACTTTAATTTATTTAAACCACAGTCTCTGCCATAGTATCCAGTTTGGGGGTTGTAAGAAAAGATGATAAATGTTTTCATTTTTTGTAGGGTGCTCAAACACTGTTATCTTATAAAACACAAAAGATACTACCGCTCGTGCAAGGAGCCACCATATTCTACAAAGCCATAAAATCCAGATCTACAAAATATTGTGTAGGAAACAGAGGATATGCTAGTCCTTGAAAAAATAACAATGCCCTCCAGCATTATCCAACATAGAAAGAAGAGAGAGGTTTTTTTCTACTTTGAGGTAAATGTGGCATCTGGATTCCCTTCTCTCCCAGACAAAGGTAATAGATTCAACTTGCCTCTTTAAATAATCTATTCTATCTAAAGTCTGAACCTTATACAGTAACAACTTTGTGGGCGTTTTAGCATCAGGAAAAGAGGATGGTGCTTTCTGAGTCATTCTCTCAACTGGATCACGCCTGGATCATACTGTCAATAGCAATTTTCAAAAGGGCCCTGCCTGCTCCTACTCCACCACCACCAGCAGCACAAGATGTGGGCACTCAAACAAAATATAAACAGCAGGTAACTAGCTGATTTGGCTTTGTATATTTTTCTGCCTTCCCTTCCAAAAGAGGCAGGAAGATCAGCAGATCAGTGGTTCATTACTTGTCTTTTTTTCTCTTATATACAAAGCAAAACAATAATTTGGAAACAAGCACTTTAAAGGAAACAAGATGACACTTTATCTCTGCATTAAAATAAAAAAATAAAATATATTAATAACTATAACTATTGTCCTCTTGGGATAGCTTCATAACATACTGTAGTACTGAGACTTGACAGAAATTCAGGGTGTCACTGCTGAACAAAGCAGTTTATTCACAAAATCTCCTTAGCCCATGGGCAAGAAGTTCAATGCCATTTATAACATCACTTCTGCCAGAAGGAAGCTGGGATATGCTTTTAATACTAATTCTGAAGCACAGAGTAGACACAACAGAAAAAGACTGATTTTGTCTTCACAGAAGCACCTCATAACTCTGATAACCAACACAGAGGTGTCATTTGAAAAGGTTTTTTTACTGCTCTCAATCCTCCAACAAGAGTAAGTATTTCTGAGAGATGCAACAGGTCCACTCACCTGTCATGAAGGCTCTTGCACTAACAATGCTAGTTCAGGATCAGCAAGTCTTGCTCTGGTACCAGGAGCTAAATTCACCCAGACTTTCCTTCCCATCCTCCTCTACAAAGGCGGGGGAAGAGACTGAGCAGAGATTTCCTTTGGGCCCCTAAACAGCCTGTTTAAACCTTGTGCCTGGCTCTGCAGTATCCTTTCTTTCCTATGGCTTTGGGTCTCTATGCCTAAGCTCAGAGGAGATGGCCCATGGCACAAAGAGGGGACACCTCTGCTGCCAAACTGCAACATTCAGTCCTTCACACTAAAAGGACTTGACAGTTTGTTTCTAATTTCCTGCTATGGGGATGTAAAAGAAATGTCTCAGCTCCTTGAACTCTTTCCTGAGCATCCCTCTTGAAGCAAAGAGGTCTGCTTGTTGCATTGGGTGCAGGTGTTAAAGACCAATAAACAGAATTAATCTATTGAATTAAAGGAAGTGATGATCTTCATGAAAAATGTTGCAGCAAAATATCATTGTCCATTTGCTTCATACTGGATATTTATGAAAAAGAATATTACAAATCACAGAATAGCTGTAACTATATTTTATAGTACACAGCTAATCTTACGAACCAGATGCATAATTACTCTACCTTAAAAAATTAATCAACACAGAATGGATAGAAGGGAAAAAGATACAATAAAGACTATTGTTTTTGAATCACATGAAAATCATGTCAGACTTATGTATAATTTAATAGATATTGTTCATTGCATATCTTATATTTTAACCCATGTGTTAGATAAACGATAGGGTGAATAATTCTGTTTTGGTTCCCTCCATTCCCTTGAACAAGTCTGTCTTGTAGTTTCAGTTATTCTCTTTATCCTTGAGGGTAAAATTGTCAAAGAAACAATCTACTGTCACGTGTGGCAAGAACCAGTTGTGAGTATTCTATTACAAATAAAGTCTGACTGTTACTTGATCACTTATTTAGCTCTTTCTTACTTAGAAACATTCACCACCTTAATTCATGCTTCCTTAATTCATGCTTCCTGGGTGTTTCAGGTGACAGGGACATTGAAACACATGATGAGATATGCTAGGCTGTCTGATGATAGATAACATGTCTGAAACAGGGAGGAGTCCTGCTGAAAAGTGAAATGCCACAATATGCTGTTTCCCACATGAAAAGACTTTGGACATCACAAGTACTGAAAATGAAATCAAACTTTCTTAAAGCTTATTTACACGCTTGTGCACAAATAATTTTT
This sequence comes from Cettia cetti, assembly GCA_013401135.1. NCBI lineage: Eukaryota > Metazoa > Chordata > Aves > Passeriformes > Sylviidae > Cettia > Cettia cetti. The sequence goes on from VZUI01040473.1 coordinate 15,845, forward strand.
TTAGACATGTACAGCAAAATTAAAATTCACAGTTGATTGCTGTAATTGATTTGAATATCCTACCTATTCACTTGCTGCCTGGTGTTGGAAGAAGGCTTATGATCAATGCTCCATGAGGCAGCTTCTCAGCATAATCTAACCTGTGATGATTTGCAGCCTTGAACATTTTTATGCATAAATGTATAAATTATCAGTGTGCAGTTGTATTCTTCTTCATGCAAAATTCTTTGTGTCTTTCTGCTTCTTTCCAGCAGTATATTTTCATCATATTCAGTACAGGAAAGTATTGTTCCCAGGAAGTTTGCACAATGAAAAAGGAAAGACAGAGTGCTATCCTGCTTGAGGAACATGTGGGTTAATCCATGAAGAAAAAGTCTGGGTTTTGGGTGGGGGTGTGTGTGTGCATGGGTAGGGGGGTGTGTGTTTTAAGTTGACTGCTGGAATGTGTTTAGGCTGACAAAAATATCTGACTGCATTCTGTGGGTTACAAAAGCCCACAACATAGGCAACACACTTCAATACAACATTAGTGTGGCATGCTATGCTGCCTATATGTTGCATATATTGTTCTTCTGCTTTAAGACACCCAAAGGAATATGTACAAGTAAACAAGGGAATAAAAAGGCATTGCATCCATTCAGGTGAAAATGTATATGTATATATACTGCTGCTTGACGGAGAAATGAAGAGGATAATTTCTGTTGGTCCAGAAGGTAGCTTTGGCTTTAGGAACACGTTATCTTCACATGATATTACTGTTTCTTCCAGAAGGAAATTTAAATTTGACTCTTTTGGTTTCAAGAGGGATAAGATGAGAGCCCTCATGTTAAGACACAGATCAGTTAGCTGAATACGAGTCCAGTCTGCACATCCTGTTGCACCTCGGTCCAGTGATTACCCATTGCTGATCATAGCTGTTAGGTGGGATGGCAGAAGCATCACTGGCTAGGTGAAGTTTTGGCTTTGGTAAAACTTCACCTAGCTTTGGCAAAACTCCTCTTTCCTGCTATTGAGGTGAAACCAGAGATCCTGACTTGCCCTTCCTTATTTGTAAGCTTTAATATGTAATATGGATGCATGTACTGAATCCCTATAACTTGCTTACTGGATTCAGTTTTAAGTTTGTTAAATACGTTTAATTGGGTACCAGCTGCAACAATCTAAATACAAAACTCAAAGCACTCCTTAAAATGCAAAGCACTCCTTAAAATGTCTGTGGAGTTCAGCAGTCTACTCTTCTGCATGATCAACATGCAACAAATTTGTTTGATATTTCTCCAGAGTTACACAAGTGCTTTCTTCAATATTGTCTCCATTTCAAACCAAATCAAGGTTTGTCAAATTCTTTTTCATATATGACCATGGAAAATATTTTTTTTCTGAACTAACTGCACTGGAGCAAAGCTGTTTCTAACATTTTCCTCAGCTAAACATGCACACTGGCATGTTAAATTTAAAAAATGAAACTGTTACTCCATTGAGATGGCAAGTACTTCAGCAGTGAGGAGAACCCTCATAACAATCACATCAGTGCAGACAAATGTAAGGACATACACCTTGGGAGAAGCCATCCACACTCAGAAGCAAAGATTCACAACCGAGGGCTGCAACCAAACAAAGAAATTTGTATGTTGACTACTGGGCTAGACAGACTGCTACCCTGATCCAGCAGGGTGTTTATCTTCATGAGTCTTCTTGAAATGAGAGAAGGAGCTTCCACACAAAATTTTGAATGCCACCCCATTTCAATGATCTTCTAAAATATTTTTAAAGGGTGCATACCAGAAATAAATTATTGCAATTTTGCCCTATAGAATAGTCCAACAATCATTCTTAGCAGCAAAGGATCTAGGAAGGTAGATTTGAGAATAAGTGCAGACCTGGCATTTCCTAAAAGAGATTAATGGATATTTGTAGACAGAACTGCCTATTGCCATTATTAGATATCTTTAGGTAAGGTTGTACAAAACAGCACTACGTTGAATGTTACCATGTTTTCACTAGAACAGGATTACATCAGATTTAACATAACACAGCTGCAGTGTCACACCAGCTCTCACAACTAATCTGGAAGGATGACACAAAATAGCAGACATTTTAAACGTGACCTTCCTGTAGCCAGTGTTAAATGTCCTTTTACATGTGAGGAACATACTTTTTTTTTGTGCAAATAAGTTCTAAAACTTTGGAGCCGTAATGAAAGTAAACCAAGTTAATCAAGGAAAAAAAATTCCACAGTTTCTGTCCTAAAGATGTTGGAATTGCTCTAAGTAGTCCCTCTATTCAAAAACTCATAGAATCAATAAGGTTGGAAGAGACCAAGATCATATGGAAGTAAGTAGCTACAAATGCTGAAACAAATTGTCATGATTATAAAATGCTCTGAAGCACCATTTTGCTCTGTAATATGCTAAAGCATTCCACCATTTAGAAAAAATTGTAGCTGTTTTTCCCTGAATCACATTTAATTTGGGAAAGTTGTATGCTTTTGTCAGTGAATTAGGTATTTCTTTGAATAGTGCTCCATTAAAATGAAAGCAGTGAATTCAACTTTTTCAGCAGATACAGGATAGAAGTGGTCAGTGTGTTCCACAGAGTGAAACATTAATCATTTTTGCTGAACACAGATTTGGAACCCACCCTTTGGGATTTCTCTTATGGACCCTACATATTTGATTACATCTGCCATAATTAATTACACAAGCAAATACAATCATTTAACAAACTGAGAATGTGGATTAACATGGCAAAAATAGTTCCTTTGAATCCTTCATGTTGTGAGCTTGGAGGTTCAGAATTGGAGCTAGAAGCCTTTCATCAAGTTCAGGGTCTGGAACAGATACAGAGAGTGTAACCCCTCTAAGCCAAAGAGTGGCCTGAGTGAGTCTCAGAGCTTTGTGGCCAGACTTTGCTGAATTCAGCGCATACCCTGTTGAACTCATTAGCCTGGCTTATCACATTTTCCTGAGACTGCTGGAAGCGCATTTTCTGCTCATTTTCCGGTCAGGAGAGCTACTGGCACACTCTTCATCAGGTTGTAAAGGCAAGCCCCTTTTTCTTTATTTCATTCCTCTTTCGAAAAAAAAACGAAAGCAAGCCATTCTTAAATGTACTATAATGTATGATGTCTCCCAAATGGCACTACTGGTGAAACTTTTGTTTCATTTGCTTTAACTGATTAGCTTCAGTGATGCTTATTTCCACTTGTCCTTCTTTTTACACAAGCCAACATTGGAGAAACACATTGCCTCTCTCACAGAGGACAAGTTTTAAACAGGCTTCTAGTGGCTTTCCATGAAAACTCGTTAAGAAGTGATCCATAGAGGAAAGAAATACATGATGTGCAGTCATAGCAGAATTTCAGGTGCTGGGCTGCGAAATACATTAGTGAAAAGTATCTACCTCACAAAATGTCTAGTCAAGTGTTTCTGAACAAAACGTACATAGATAGCCTCATAAAAAGACAAATTTTGTAGGTATATTCTTCTGAAGACAGAGGGTCTTGACTCATTAAGTTTTAGTTCAAAAATTTGCCCTAGCATGCTCTTTTTTTTGTTGGTTGAAACAAGAAACATCACATACCCATAGCTCACTCCATCCATGTTCCCAACAGTGAGAGCTACTTCTTCGCTGGAAACCGTATGAACAACCATACTGGCATCATGCTGTGCTCAGGCTGTGAAACTGACCTCAGGCAGAGATCTGCAGAGTTTTGTTATTTCCAGTTTATATTGGACCACTTTGTAGCATAGGCACAGAAAGTCAGATGTGACTAGCCCTGTCTGTGCAGAAATAGCTCTCTTCCTGAGAGTACAGGGTGAGCTGCCTTTGAGGGTTTGTTAGTGGAGAGAGAGGTGGAGGATCCCTACCCTTGTTTGCAGTGTTTACGAGGTAGGTGTTTTTAGCAGAGCTCAGTGTCTCTTGACCTGCAAAACTCCTATCTCAGATGCCTCATATGCTGTTGTTTATACTACTGAGATTAGTAGGCAGAACATCACATGCTTTTTGTGGAAATTGAAGTAGTGTTTCCTGTTGGGCACTCGACATATTCCCATATATTATTGAAATCTGTGGGGGATTAGGTGGTGGAGGTTTTTTTTCAGTTTACTCATTATCTCCCATCCTAACCATATTGATTTTGTTTTCTCTTTTATTTTGCTATGAGGCATCTTGCATTGAAGTCTCATGAAAGAGACATTTTAATTACCTCACATTTTTTTCCCGTTGTGAGTCTTTCAAGGATTATTGAACCCAAGTTGTTTTTAACTTATTCTTCACTCTTTTAAAGTCAGTTTTCTCAGAAATCAATATTTGATCCCCAAGCCTTATCTAAACTGTGTTCTGTTCACAGACTTACAAGATTGTGTCCTCTGCAGGAAGTATTAACATGAAATTAGCACTGTACAAGCCCTAAAATGAACTTTTGGCTTTTGAAGGGGTTACATAAAGATGCACACATCTGCATTGTAGAGTCAAAACTTTACACTATAGAAAATTCTGTTTGTTGAACGAGTAGTTCTATTATAATTTTCCAGATTTCCTAATTTATGAGCTTTCAGACCAGGTTTGGACTCAGGTTTCAACAATATAAACTCAAACTAATTGCTTACCATGTTGGGAGCTTTTTCCTCAATAATAGGAACAACCCATCCATTTTTCATTGTATCTCTGGGACCAGTGCCATTGTCTGACTCAGAGTACTGGAGTCATTTCATAGCAGAGAAAGAAGAGAAACAAGAAATATTCTCCACCATTCAGGCTTTCTCTGTGTAATATGTAGGGGTACAAAAATTTATTGGTGGGGTTTTTCGAGTATGTTTTCTTATCATTTTCTACTTAAATAGTCTAAGAGAGACAAACAAGACCAAACTGTTCCATACAAAGCTAATCCTTAGAATACTAATGTAGTGTACCTATATAGTATACTAATCCCATATATTAATACATATTAAGGATTTGATCTCATTTTAATTTAAGTTATAACCAACCCATCAACCTCTTGCTTAAGAGTGCTTGAGCTGCATTTTCATAAAATTAGCAGAAAAATGAATTATCTGAGGTTTTGAACGACTACTGCCATACAAAGCAATACAGAGGATTTTCAGAAAATGTCACTAAAACCACATCCAAAAGCCAGAGCCTTTGAGAAATTCTAAAAACTTAAAGTTGAATTTGAGAATTTAAGGTGTTTTAGCTAAATGTAAAACTTTTGTCTAGATAGAACAACTTCTGAGCAACTGAGTCTCAGACAGTCAAATATTCTAGTGAATGTGAAAATCAAATACTACCATTTTTTCTTTGACTCTTAACAAGAAAGAATTGGCACCTACTTTCACAGAGAGTAACATCAACTTATTTAAACACAATTGTAAATGCCTCGTAAGTCTGCAAATATGAAAATATGGTCGCTTGTTTGGCCACCCCTAAATTGTGTTGCTGCAGTCTTTGTATTTCAACCTTTCACAGTTGTGTGCCCTATCTTTCTTAGTTCCTCTTTCTGCTGAAACTATGGCTCCCAAAGCTATAAAAGTCAGGTCTTTATATGTTAGCAGCAGTTTCTTTTTTAAGAACAATTACCTTTTTTTTTTTTGCTTCTGAAGATAAAATTCTAAAACCTTTTGTAAATGTCAAGGGTTTGAATTAAAAACAAAATGAACAAGATTCCCTGTCAGAGCTCCAAAAGGCCAACTTACTAGACAGAGAAATCCCATAGGCATGATTGTTAGTCTGCTTTTGAAAACCTCTTGCAATTCTCTTCAGTAAGAAGAATTAAAAATTAAGAGGAGCAAGCTTCGTTGGATGCCTTCCAGTAACAGAGAAATAGTGTGGATTTCATGTAGAAGAGAGAAGCCCATTACAAAAATTATAAAAACCTTCCACTGTCCTCCATTTTATCAAACAACTTAATCTTTTAAAATTGTGAATCCCTTTTCATTTTGTTAAAATAATTGATAAACATACTCTTCATATTTCTCCAATTGTATAAGACCATTTTTCTAGTTTCCTTCATATATCATATAAGATTGAACAAAAAATTTACTGAAAGGATACATCAGATATCAAGAGCACTTTTTTGAAGAGGCAATCTTATATGTATGCATTTTCACTGTTTTGAAGAGAGAAATTTACTTGCACTACAAAACATATTCTTGTTCAAGCTACTTTTTTTTTTTTTTTCAGTAAGTCATCTCTTCTTTGAGGGAAAATACCCCCTGGAATTGCAAAGAAGGTTCAAAGAACATTAATTTTAATTCCTTTCCCTTAAAAAAAAAAAAGAAAAGATTGTACCAAATATACCACTTTGTCCTTGTTTTTAGGTACAGAGGTTAATTTCCTGAAAAAAATTTACAGTAATCTCCTTCTCTATTAAAGTGATTTAAAGTGCTCAGATAAATGAACAATGAATGGAACATGCAAAATGGACCAGTTGAATGATGTATTGAAAATAAATAAATGCAAACATCAATACTAGGTAATTTACTTTTTTTTTTTTAATTATTTGAAATAGAAGCACTTCAAATTATGTTGAACATCTTTTACAAAAATTCTTTCCCAAGAGACAAAGCAGGGCATCCAAAACCATGAAATTACATGAGGACAGTTGGTGTAATTGTGTATCTCTTTTACTATGGTGAGTCTTCTGGAAAAGAACTTGTATGTGACTTTAAAGGTTAAAAAAAAATAAAAAGTTCTTCTAAACTTAAATGTCATTTTATCATCCTAGCAAAGTCATACTGGCTGCTTGGAGAAACTAGGATAAAGTTAAATCACTAACTGCAGTCCCACAAGGGTTTGATATGAGGACCTGTTTCTTGTCTTCTGGCAGTTGTAGGGATGTTGAAGGAAATTTCTTTCAGATACAGTTGTGAAGATTAATCACTTTATGTATCCCAAGTGCGTGGAACATATTATAATTCCAAACTTGCATTATTCAAGAAGATGAGAACTAATTAAAATATTTTTGACAGCCTTCAGAAACTTTACAGCCCACTCAGCAGATATTTCTACTGGGTAGTTTCAGAAAGCCCTACTAAATTCTATGCTACTGAGCACTGTCCTCATCAACTAAAAGGGGATAGTTGTCTTTGTATTTATTGGTAGCTTTGCCCTCTATCGCTGTCACAGTGAAAACAAACTCACATTATTTATGCAACTTTACACAAATCAAGGTGTAGATTTTGACATGTACATCACTTTCAGTTTGTTTCATGGATATTACAGTATTTATACCAAAAGAGTGTCTCTGAACAATGTTCAAGATACATCAGCTTGGTCAGAGCACCACATAATATGCTTGCTAACTCCCATGTTTTATGGAACACCATTATGCGTTCCTACATAAATGTACTTTCTGTTGTGTACTATTCAATATTCTGCAGTGGTGCTTCTCTGACTTGTCTAGAAAAAAATTACCTGTTTCACTTTATGCTACTACATTGGCTTTTCTTTTCTTTTCTTTCCTTTCCTTTCCTTTCCTTTCCTTTCCTTTCCTTTCCTTTCCTTTCCTTTCCTTTCCT
>VZUI01040475.1:0-24404 GCA_013401135.1 Cettia cetti
CCCCCCAGGTTCCTGATGTCATTTTGTAGGAGACGTTTGGCACTACAAGGACAGCAAGAGTTACAACTTGTGCCACCTTGCATCTGGAAGAAATCCTCATTCATTCGGAAAATTTTTTGGAAAAATGGAACCCTAACCCTAACCCTAACCCTAACCCTAACTCTAACCCTAACCCTAAGTTAATCCTAACCCTAACCCTAGCCTGTTACCCTAAACCCGTTACCCAAACGCTAACCCCTAACTCTAACCTCTTAACACAACGCTAAACTCTTAATTCTAACCCTAACCCAATCCACAAACCTAACCCTAACCCAAACCCTCACCCTAACCACAACCCTAACCCTAACCACAACCCTAACCACAAACCTAACCACAAACCTAACCACAACCCTAATCCTAAACCTAGCCCTAACCCTAACCCTCACCACAACCCTAACCCTAACGCTAAGTGTAACCACAACCCTAACCACAACCCTAATGCTAAACACAACCCTAACCCAAACCACAACCCTAACCCTAACCCTAACCCTAACCACAACACTAACCCTAACCCGAACCCTAAACACAACCCTAACCCTAACCACAACCCTAACCCTAACCACAACCCTAACTCTAACCCTAACCACAACCCTAACCCTAACCCCTACCCTAACCACAAACCTAACCCTAACCAGAACCCTAATCCTAACTCTAACCCTAACCCTAACCACAACCCTAACCCTAACCCTAACCCTAACCCTAACCACAGCCCTTACCACAAACCTAACCACAACCCTAACCCTAATCTGAACACTAACCCTAACCCTAACAACAACTATAACCCTAACCCTAACCACAACCGTAACCCTAACCCAAAACCTAACCACAACCCTAACCAGAACCCTAATACTAACTCTAACCCTAACCCTAACCACAACCCTAACCCTAACCATAAATACAACCCTAACCACAACACTAACCCTAACCCGAAGCCTAAACCTAACCACAACCCTAACCCTAACCCTAAGCTTAAACCTAACCACAAACCTAACACTAACCCTAACCTTAACCCTAACCCTTAACCACAACCCTAACCCTAACCACAACGCTAACCTTAATCCTAAACCTAACCACAACCCTTAGGCTAACCACAACCCTAACCCTAACCCTTACCCTAACCACTACACTAACCCAACCCAAAACCCTAACCTTAACCATAAGCCCGATCACAACCCTAACCCTATCCCTAACCCTAACCACAACTCTAACCCTAACCACAACCCTAAACCTTAACGTAACGCTAACCACAACCCTAACCACAAACCTAACCCTAAACCTAAACCTAAGCGTAACCACAACCCTAACCCTAACCCTAACCCTAACCACAACACTAACCCTAACCACAACCCTGATACTAACGCTAACCCTAAACCTAACCACAACCCTAGCCCTAATCCAAACTCTAACCCTAACCCAAACCCTAACCCTAACCACACCCCGAACATTAACCCTAACCCTAAGCCTAAACCTAAACACAACCCTAACCACAACCCTAATCCTAACCACAACCCTAACCCTAACCACAACCCTAGCCCTAACCCTAACCCTAACCCTTACCCTAACTACAACCCTAACCCTAACCCAAACCAAAACCCTTACCCTAACCCTTACCCTAACCCTAACCACAACCCTAACTACAAACCTAACTACAACCCTAACCCTAACCCTAACCACAACCCTAGCCCTAACCCAAACCCTAACCACAACACTAACCCTAACCACAACCCTAATACTAACCCTAACCCTAACCCTAACCCTAACCACAACACTAACCAGAACTCTAATACTAACTCTAACCCTAACCCTAAACACAAACCTAACCCTAACCCTAACCACAACCCTAACCCTAACCACAACCCTAACCACAAACCTAACCCTAACCCTAACCACAACCCTAACCCTAACCCTAACGCTCACCCTAACCGTAACCCTAACGACAAACCTAACCCTAACCAATACCCTAACCCTAACCCAAAACCTAACCCTAACCACAATCCTAACCCTACCCTTAAACCTATCCCTAACCCTAACCCTAACCACAACTTTAACCCTAACCCCAACCCTAACCACAACTCTTACCCTAACCCTAAGCCTAACCACAACCCTAATACTAACCTTAACCCTAACCCTAACCCTAACCACAACCCAAACCCTAACTCTAACCCAAACCCTAACCACGACCCTAACCCTAACCCTAACCTTAACCACAACCCTAACCACAAACCTAACCACAACCCTAACCCTAACCCTAACTGTAAGCCTAACCCTAACCACAACCCTAACCTCTACCCTAACCACAACCCTAACCCTAAACCAAACCCTAACAACAACCCTAACCCTAACCACAACCCTAATACTAACCCTAACCCTAACCCTAACCACAACCCTAACCCTAACCCTATCCACAACCCTAACCCTAACCACAAGCGTAACCCTAACCACAACCTTAACCACAAACCTAACCCTAACCCTAACCACAACCCTAACCTTTACCCTAACCACAACCCTAACCACAACCCTAACAATAACCACAACCCTAACCCTAACCCTAACCCTAACCACAACCCTAACCCTAACCCTAACCCTAACCCTAACCCTAACCCTAACCACAACCCTAGCCACAACCCTAACAATAACCACAACCCTAACCCTAACCACAAACCTAACCCTAACCCTAACCCTAACCACAACCCTAACCCTAACCACAACCCTAACCCTAACCCTAACCCTACCCTCAACCCGAACCCTAACTCTAATCCTAACCCTAACCACAAGCCTAACCACAACCCTAACCACAACCACAACCCTAACCACAACCCTAAGCCTAACCCTTACCATAACCACAACCCTAACCCTAACCCCTAGCCCTAACCACAACTTTAACCCTAACCCTAACCCTAACCACAACCCTAACCTTAACCACAACCCTAACCCTAACCCTAACCACAACCCTAACCACAACCCTAACCCTAACGCTAACCACAACCCTAACCCTATCCACAACCCTAACCCTAACGCTAACCACAACCCTAACCCTAACCACAACCCTAACCCTAACCACAACCCTAACCCTAACCCTAACCGCAACCATAACTACAACCCTAACCCTAACTGTAACCCTAACCCTGACCTTAACCACACCTCATAATGCCTCATTATTTAGCTTACAAATTCATTATTTCCACTGTAATCTTGCTGGGTTTTGGCACAGGTAAAGAAAGGGCTTGTGCTCAAGCCGAGCAATAAATAACTGAACTAGGAATCTTGTGAACTGATGTCAATAATTCCATGGCCATTTCAAAGCTCTTTGTGTTGAACTTAAATGTGAGATCTCCATTCTTTTATTAGCTCTCCTGAGAGAGACAGGATTGTTAATATTCATCTTCCTCTGATACGACTGCGTTTCAGGGAGTCCATGGGAACCAGCCAGATCAGAATAATATAATCATAGTAAATTGCTTGTGGCAAAAATTGTATATAAGGCCCCTCTAATACATACATTCCATCTCTGGACAGCAACAAAAACATGATAACTGAACTAGACTTTTAACAAGATTTTGACAATTGATGAAGCAAATACAACCTTTAAAACAAAAAGTTCCCTCCCCCTCTCCTTATCATGTCTGAGCTGTCAACAGAGAAATCTAGTAATGAATTAGTCTCTCTATTTATGTATTGCCTTCCTCAGTGTTCCCATTTGCTGTGAAGCTAGCCAACCCAGTTTATTTTGTTCCAGCATTATTAAAATTACTCTTACCATTGCAAATGTTTCCAAGGGAGATAATATTAATTACAGTCTGTCCCGTCAGATCCTGTCAGTTCTTGGGATGATTAATAGTCCTGTCTGCAAGAAGCATATCGTTTAGAGAGGGCATATTGCTTGACTCATAGGCTATTATTCTTCATGGTCTATGAGGAGTGCATTGTGATCTACTGTTATTGCTTTACTGTTTACACAGCTTGAGATACCTCATTGTTTCATAAAGCAGTTAGGAATAAGATGAAATTCAGATAGATTCCGATCTAAGAAATGAGACAACCTTACAGGAAGATCTTCAGCTATTTTGTCCTCTTCATTCACCATGTCACATCCCCACTGACTCTTGCTGTCATCCTTTTCCTACCTAGGATGCAGATGGCAGCTGCATTTCTCTGTGTATGGCCAGTGAACGTTTTTGTGAGGATGATCACAGGCAGTCTGCTGGCTCCAAAGCACCATGGGCTCCTAACAATTTTTTTCTACATAAATACCCCAAGGTGTCTGTGGGGAGCTGCTACTCTATTTTGAGACAAGTAATTTCAACTCCTGGGCAAGAACTGTCTAGGATAAATCAAATCAGTTTTTATTTGCATGGAAATAACCACAATCTGGATTTTCCCAGGAAGCCTTGTGATCCATTCTCACTTGCATAATACAGACTTGAGTGGAGCAGTCTTTATTTTGAACACAAGCTGTTTGAACAGAGTCTGCTCCCAAATGCTCAATGAAAGGTACGCTTTAATTTATGCAGATTATATAGAGCTCATGGGTTCAACAGCAAGTTGCCACGGCAAACCCAAGGGCAAATCTTGCTTCCGCGAGGTCTGATCTGTGCCATAAACTATGGCTGATCTGATTTTTCAGTGTGGTCTAATGCAAATGTCCAGGAAGATTTGTCTTCTCAGTATCAAAGCCAACATTATGGCTTTGAAACATAGGTTGCAGATTATTTACATCACCTGCTTCTCAAGTGTTTTCCCTCAAAAATCTTTATGGAAGCAGTCAGACTTTTTTATCATTACGTGGTCTAAGCTGCACAGGAAATGAACCAGGGAATCAGGAGTGGCAGGTGGGTTGCCATTCAGTGACAGGTTGGACACAGATATTTTACTCCTTAGGTATGCAAAAGAAAGTTCACTGTTTTTCAGCACAAGATGCAAGACAGGAGCAGCAGAAATTACTTTTTTAAGACTAAAGGACTCACTAACACCCCTCTTGGATATTTGCCCCTGTAGGTAAGTGTAGAAATGTCAGTGAAACAATTTCCCCTCTAACCCTGCAGCAGAATGCAAGCTGCAACCTTCAGGTCACGTTTCCAGCCATGGGGAGGTGGCAGGAAGAGGTGATGTAGGGTCCGAGACCGGTCACGATGGAGGACGGGGCTGGGGGGCTGTTGAATGGCTCCGTGCTTAGGATAGGCTGGCTGTACAAGATACTCTCTCTGCTACAAAACACAGCAAATCCACTTCAAGCATGGATGTAAGAGAGGAATTCAAACAACAGGGACTTGTTATTAATTCCAGGTGCCTTTGCCAACAACTGCAGTAGGTTATCTTTATTTAATTTTTTGAAGATAATAAATTAGGCAAAAAGTAAAACTTAATGCAAACTACAAGATTTACTCAGGTCTGACAAATTAGTTTAAAGATAAATCTAAGAGGAAGACCTCTCTAAAAACATGGCAAAACCCCCCAAAACCTTCAATGTCTTTCAAACAAACCAAAAAACCTAAAAAACCCAAAAATGTTTTCTCTCAGTGTTCCCACAGACAAATGTTTTCAACTCCTCATTTTGAAGAAGACTTTTCCTTTTAAAATCTGTCCTGAGGGTGGAACTAAAGGCTTTGGAAGAAATAATTTCAGATGTAAAATTGCATAAAATAAAAAATTAGGCTTTCCATTCCAGCTGAAAAACAGCACTTTGGATGGATTTTGAGGTGACTTTTTCTGAGCTGGACTTCTATTCTTGCCCAAAATAGTCAGTGTTAGTTTAGCTTGGGTGAAACTAATCTTCCACATATCCTCTTCATAGGTTTTTAGACAAAACACTAAATTGAAAAATAAGTTTGGCCAACTGCACCAATGATCTTACAAAGTATTAAAGCTCTCAAATACTTTAATGGTATGAATTTATTTAGCACAATCACACCAAGATTATATTTCACCAAAACCAGTGTGGAAAAAATGAGAAATCCATTCTTCATTTATTGAGGACAGCCAAAGTGACTGTTAGCATTTTCCAACTTTCCGCTACTGAGCTAGAAGCACATGGTCAAACTTCCCGTCTGGAACACATTTTTATAGTTTGATTGTAAACTCTTGGAAAACTAGGGTTTATAATACAGACACTGACAAGCCCTGAATATTCAGTGAATAAAATTCAGGATCAAACACAAAACCAAATCAGGAGACACATGTCCGGTAGAGATGGTCTGGTCACTGGTACAAGGCATCCACTTTGTGGACTGCAAGGAGGACTCTAAGCAAAGTACTGTAGGTGACAGAGGCAACAGAGAAATTGTGTAGCTGGGCTGCTTGTAGGATCTCCAGAAACATGAAGGAATAGGTTGGTGAGGGACACAAAAGCTGGAAGACACTCGATCCACTTCCATGTGACTTACAGGAAATATGGGCTAAAACTGTTCCTAGGATAAAGTTGTACAGTGTTTTCTGTTGCTGTACGGCTTATTCCATAGGTAGACATAGAGACAATTTCCCATTAAAGAGACTACAGCTAGCCCTGGACGTTGAAACGCAGAGCCACTAGGATTGACACTCCCCTGAGTCATTTATGGGGGGGTCACCTAAATACAGTCCTTGTATTTAGTGTAATCTTTTTAAAGAAAGTATGCTTAAGGATTGAGTTGTTTTGTTTGCGGCTTTGGTTGGGAGCTTTTTTTTTTTCATGGATAAATTTCTGACATGAATTGTTTGAATATTTCCCCAATAAATCATCTTTATTGCACTCCTCAGGTCAGCATGCCTGATCAGGTCACAACCTGAATGCCTGAGTCACATCCATGCTGAGAAGTCCTTCAGAACCTGCACAAACTTGTAGGAATCACATATAAATTCTCTTTCTTCAGTCCCACAAAGAGCCTCACTCACAGGGATGCTCCTTACCTGCTTATTCAGGCTCTTAAAACAATGCATGGTGCTGGATTTTGGTGTCACACTGAATGTGAGGTGCTCCTTGGGAAGATAAATCAGCTAAACTAATTTAGCTTGGAAACCTAACATGAATCATATGTGAATTGGTTTGCTACAGGAGGAGAACTGACCTTAACAGAGTTGAAGTGACCTAAATCCAGACATTAAAATTGGATCAAAGCGTTCCTGCATGCTGTGCTTGGTCTCAGGCTATGAAGGAGGCCAGAGACTCCCTGCAACCACTGTACCTAGGCTCATTTGTCTGGTGATGGAGGCTGGCTATACTCCTTCTTCAGTATCAACTAGCTATATGTCTAAGGTACAGATATTTGCATCATGCCCTATTTCCTCATCTGAGGCTAAACCCAAGCCTTCAGTCTCAATATCTACAGATATGAAAGCACTATACTATTTTTTTCTGTATTGGGAGTAGCCAGAAAGAAAATGTAGAAACACGATGGTATTGACTTAACAAATCTTCACAAGTCATTGACTTACTATATTCTGCCAATGTGTTTCATTACTTTTCATATGAGACTGTCATGGCTATAAATAAAAATAAATGTGCAGCTTTGTTTATACAGAAATCTGTATCTCTGTCAGCACACTCCTCAGTAGTGTATCATTTGTCATGCCAGAGGCATGAAAGATATATAAAATGCATCTCCCTGAAGATGACCACAAGCAAACCACGCTTGTTCATGTGTGCAGAAACAAGTCATGGTGTGGAAGCAGCAATATTTCAGTGTGCTATTATGTCAAGGTGGCTATTAAGTTTCCATTCCGATTTTAAATCCACTAGTTGTCACCTTGAAGCACTACCACCTCCAGGCTGTGCAGAAAGGTGTTCCTTTTCATACTTGAAGAAAAAGCAATGGCAAATATGTCCACTTTACAGTGGAGGCCCATGTCTTTTCTGAGGCAAAGAATATGATGAACTAGTGACTATAAAGGTATTTATAGAATTTCATTCACAACTCCTTGTATACTTGGGAGAAGTAGGACAAAGATTTTACTTTTACTAAAAAGGCTGTTAACACTTTCAGCTTTGCCATGGGGCTTATAGTATCTCTAAGGCTTGCACTGGAGTTTTCCTCCACTGTAAGACATTCAGAGTTGCCTGTTGTAAATGGCAGGCACTTAGTGCACATTTTAGCGCTGTAAGATGATACCATTCAGCGATACTAGAGAAGGGGCCTCTAAATTTCTTTTCTGGCTCCCAATGCAGCATGGGAAGAGCAACAGAGGATCACTGACTTCAGCAGAACTGCTGACAATTATATTGGGAGACATTTCTCTCCACTAGTTGTACATAAATTACCTGTTTGAAATGGATAACCTCTAGTCATGAGCTTTAACCCTAACCTTCCAACTAACATGTACATTACACAAAAACATGTCACGTTCATACATCATATGTCCTCCCCCAAAGTTAAAACACAAAAAAATTCTTCCAGGAAAAGAATTATTTCCCTTTTCATTGTCAAAGTTTCTTTAAGACAGCATATGCATTTTATTTTCTTTAATTCATCTAAAAAAAAAATCAGTGAGTGCATACTCATATAAGCATATCTGTATGTATTTATGCACAAAATAATCTCTGTGTGTTTAAATACACAGAAGTGCATATGAGTCGGGGGCATTTACATTGGATATCAGGAAAACATTTTTCACTCAGGGGGTGGTTGAACACTGGAACAGGTGCCCCAGGGCAATGGCCACGGCCTCAGGCCTGAGTTCAAGCTCAAGTTCAATGCTCTAAACCCCAGCGTGGGGTTGTTGGGGTTTCCAACACAGGGCCAGCAGCTGGACTCAATGATCCTGGTGGCTTTCTTCCATCTCAGGACATTCTATGATTCTATGCTTCTGCATGTAAATATCTATACACAGTAAGCAGATTATAATTTATATGCCTGACCGTTCAGTTGAACCTTATGAAAAGCTCACAGTCTTCAAAACTAGGCTGTCAACTAACAGAGCACAGGAATTGTAAGGTTGCCTAGTGGCCAGGACATACCAAAATGGTAGGATGCATTATCTATCAACTACCATGATCAGCCACTTAAGCTGACTTTACCCATCAGGAGTTTAACTGAGGTTGATTACATAATACAAAAAAATGCAATTATGGGAGCCTGGTCCTTGGAGAGGGCTGGAAGACGAATACAAGGCCAAATTCTCTTACAGTGCAATCCTGGTGAAGCCAATGGAAATTTGCTGAGGATATGCATGTTCTATTAGGACACAAGTTCTGTGGACTTACTTGGCAGTCATTCATCCCTCTGGAATATAAACACCAGTTTATACTCTTGATCTTTCCAGGAGGTTTAGGGAAGAATTTCTGTGAAACTCAGGGCAGATGATACCCAACTTTTCTATTAAACCTCAATCCATTGTCGTTATGGGCAGGTACCATGGTTTCATTACTGCGCTAGCAAACCTTGCAGGACTACACAGCACTTGCTACAGACAGAACAGTTCTGGATTATCCAGCAAAGGACAACTTTAGTAGCCAGACTGTTAAAAGAAAAAGCTGTGTAATTATTTCCAGGAAGTGTCTTTTTTGTCATTCTGCCTTCTAGGCATAGAGTACTAGGCACTCTAGGATCTACTACACTGTGTCATTTTACAGTTGTTCTGTTCAGAGGGTGCTTAAAACTGAGGTAATGGCAACAGAAGTAAAACAAACAAACAAAAACCAAAGAACAAGCTAGCAGGGTGAGGAGAACGATGAGGGGAAGTGAGGGGCAGTCATGAAGTGAGGGACAGGATACCCAACAGTATTTATCTGCTTTTGCAGTCTGTTTCACTTTGTTCAAGATGTCCGCTCTTTGGGCAGGAAAAATATATTTTTCTTTGACATACTTAATAATAACAGCAGATTTCCAAGGAGTTTGTCAGGACACTCTACATCTTTTATACATGTTCACACATTGTCCCAGAGATCCTAGTTGTGGATTTAAAAAATGACAGAAGTAAATTATTGTCTTGCTAATTAAATCCACATAGGGGCCTGTGCTATATAGTTAACATTTCAACTGGTTATTTTATTACTTTTTGCACTGTATCTGAAAAGCAGGTTTTATACTAGATTAGTACAGATTGAGCAGATTAGTGTCTAGGTATGTGATAAAAGGATGTGGATGGATAAATTTTCACATATTTTTCCCTTGAATTGGAATTTTTGCAATTCACTTTCCTAAATTCTCCATGCTGTTCATCAAAGAAATTATTAATTTATTAATCTATATCTGGCCTACAAGGAAACCAGAAATTGCTGTAAACAATTCAGTTTACCCCTGCTATAAATAAAAGATGGAGTACACAAATTGTCAAGAAAGTCAGCTGGGGGGGGTGGAGTTTTTTAGGTGCATCATGTAAATCTCCGGTGACTTGCAAGTAGGAGAAAACCATGCAGTGAAAATGTATTCTGAGAATAGAGACCGAAATAGGAGTGCTGAATCAATGATGTGAAGCAGAAGATAATGAATGAATTTGAAGAAAATAGGAGATAAGCAGCTGGTTTCATGCTGCCTGCATGAAACCAGCTTGGTTTCATGCAGGCAGCAATGGGAAAACATGACTATTACTAAATCTGAAAATGAAGAGAGGTACAATAGCCAACAGAGAAGGTACTAGGGTCTGCTCAACATTTCTGTCCTAAAAAAATTAAAAAAAAAAAGAGAGAGAGAGTTAAATAAATGAAAATTATTCTGCAAATCCAAGTCACAATTCCCCTGTAGCATTCAGAAATAGTCTAAATCTTGTTTAAAGTTGTAATTTCTATTTGATGGAGTTATTGCCAAAGAGATTAGTAAATTCTTTCAGTTCAGAGACATTTAAATTTAGCAGCAGGAAAAAGAAGTTTGTTGAGTGTGGAATCCACCCCTGCTGCTCCAAAACAATCAGAAACAGGAAAAAGTAATCAAAAGGGAGTTTTAATGAGTTATAGAGCTATTGTTTACTGGGGAGGGCTGAAAGCCTGAAGCTCAAGCCTGGAGGACCTCTATGACCCTGCACTGCCTCTTGGTGGCAAAATATTTGCTTGAAATTACGTCAAAACAACACAATGTGTGTGTTTGAAGGCCAAGGGAGTGGGGGGAGCGCTGAGAAAAATAGTGGAAATTCCCTGAGTCTCTGAATGCACTGAAGGCTTTCCCTGAAAAACAAGACAATAAACAGCAGCTGTATTCGTACATTCAAGCTGACACAGGCAGAGTCTCTTTCAGCTCTATGGAATTGAAGGCTTGCCCTGCCAGACAGGCCCAGAAACAGTTGCACCCCTTTGCTCCACAGCTGTTGAGCAGGGGTAGACTGCGGGGCTGATCGTCCCAGGCACAAGCCTGAAGGGCCATGTGCCTGCGGGGCATGAACTGCCAGGGTGTTTGCGAGGCCCAGGGCCCTCTGTGACAGCCAGGGTAAAGAAATACTGCCATGGTCTCCTGAGCCTGCCAAAGTCAAAGCTTCACAGGGGGATCTGGAAGCTCTTTTGGAGGGGGACTGGAAATGGGAAGCTAATTTTTCCAAGGAAGTAATTATAACAGAAGGGCTGGGGTTTTGAGGGAGGAGGCTTTTGTTGCTTTCCCAGAACTCTCCCCCAGGTAAAAAAGCACGACATTAAGTTACTGCACAAAGGCAACAGTTACGTTACTGTAGTACTCACCAGCAGTTACTTATTCAGTGGTATGTGTCTGACCTGATCAGGGAAAGACAGTGATCCTCTCTGCCTGTCCCTATTGACATCTTGGGTGGAAAAAGCTCTGCCAAAATGTTCGTGTCTCGGATTTAGTGCAAATCATGCACCAGGGAATTGGTATAGACCCCTCCAGCCCTCCCAAAAGCATCCAAGTAAGAGGAAGACAACCAGAATGAAAATAAGCAAAAAGATGGAATGTTTCCTATGGAAAATGGACACATTAAAATGAACTGCAGACCTTCTCCTCAAGGAATAGCAATGAACTCTGTGAACTCTGCTCAGACAGCAGTCAATGATAGCAGAAGTGTAACATTTAGACTTCGGTTATGTTAAATAACAGATGACCTGATCAGCCACATACTGTAT
Source organism: Cettia cetti (assembly GCA_013401135.1). NCBI lineage: Eukaryota > Metazoa > Chordata > Aves > Passeriformes > Sylviidae > Cettia > Cettia cetti. The sequence continues at coordinate 12,011 of VZUI01040475.1, forward strand.
AGTCCGAAGTATCTGTCTACCTGTCTATCACAATAATACTTGCAACAGAACAAACTGAGAATAGTATAAGCCAGATCATTGGCAAAAGTAAAATATGTGTGATGTCACGAGCTAGCTGGCCTGTCTAGGCATTCCTCTCCTGTATTTTACAAACTGCCTTAATTCCAGTCAGTGGCACCATGCAGCTATGCGACATCCCAAGAGATTCCCCTGGCAGCTGGAAGAAACACATTTTGCAATGTGGAGCTAGACAGGAAGCAACTCACAGAAGCTTCCAGGTTAACAGTCCCCATGAAAATTTTGGTTCTTCCAATTCCTAATTAAAAGGCTTTCTCTTTATATAGCACACGCTAGCCAGCATGATGTCACTAACAACACTTAAATTTTGTCATTTTTGGCACAAACAATCACCTGAAGAAGACAGATGACTGTTACTTCCCCTACAGGTAGCAGGGAATGATATTTAATACAGTACTCAATGTTTAATACAGATTGAAACTGCTGTTGACAAACTGTCAAGCCAGACCAAGTACTTTTATTTCACCAACACCTACTACACTATCAGCGGGTTTGTTAAGCCCTCAGATTTGATTTCACTTTCACCTTTGTTAAAATTCAAAACAGCCATGTTTTAGCTGCACAAGATCCCTTGTGGTCACATGGCTTTCCAGGGAAATGTAAGACAATAGCTTTGTCTAGAGTCGTGTAGTTTTCTATTCACTCATATCACTCCACCAAGAAGCCAAAGTATTTTAACTAGATATAATATGTGAATTCAAGTAAGAATTTAAAAGCAGAAAACATCCATAAAGAAACTTTCAAAGTGGCCTCTGAAATGCAGATTCTTCATTTTTCTGCAAGGCAAATAAAAGGTTTTTAGTCCTTTAACATCCACAGCACCTACAGCTGCCACTACAGCGGTAAGACAGCATTTCTGCAACTCAGGATGGAACAAAATTGAAGCATTTAGGCCCACTAACTGCATCTGAAAATTTCATACACACTCAATAATATATGTCTGTACATTTACATTCTGGTTTTCTTGACTGTGCGGTCATAAGCAGTACTTAAGACCCAATAAGGTCTTACACTGCTATAATCAGCATCTCTAATTATAGTTGCATTTGGTATATCTATGTCATATATATTAAGAAAAAGCTCACCTTGTTGTTGTACATATGTTTAATAAGAACCGAGGTGTTTGTTACAAGACACTCCGTTACCGTTATAATCTACAATAATTGCAATATAAGTGAGCCGATACTACACAGTTTTTTCAGCTTTTACCATGCTGAAAACTTTAGTTCCCTTTTTGAATTTGGAATCAGATTATGGATTCGCACAGACCTACTAGTACGTGTAAGAACATTGTGTTTCCATACATACAACAGACACCTAGTTACAATCACTCTGAGTATTTTTTATCACTTATTCTTCAAACTCACAAGCCCTCACAAGCAGTTGTTCAGCTGTTGATCTGAAAAATGCCAGCAGGTCTCAAAATCTTGCTTACAAATGAAATGCAAGACATCAGTTGGTGGGGGGGGGGCAGGAATATTTATTTGTTTGTTTATATATTTATATAAAAATATATTTATAAAAAATATATTTATATATTTATATATTTGTATATTTGTATATTTATATATTTATATATAATTTTTTTAGTCAGCAGCAAAATAAATTTACTTTCCTGATGAAGAAAAGCATGTTTTGCCATGTCTTATATCTGTAAACAAAACTGGATGGGGGAAAAAAAGGACCTATATTGATAGGCACAGCTACCCCCAGCTTCCTCACTGCTCACTCTCTCTCCTGCAATTGTGTAAAGCAAGGAAGTAGAAAGCTGGTAGAGATAGAAAAACATGTTTTTCTTTGAAAGTCCATCTGCAGAGATATTTATCAGCTGTTGGCAAAACACATAGAAAACAATATTCTCTTTTAGAAAGCCAGGAGCAAATAGGTCCTTTTTTCACTGAAAATGGAGGACATTGAAGTCCCTGCTGTTGGAAAATAAAAAACATGTTTTTCATTTGCTGATTTTGTGGGGAAGCACTGGCAGACTGCCCTCAGAAAGGTCCCGGTTTTGGAGGGTGAAGGATCCACAGTGGGGGAGGTCTCTGTAGAATACACCAGGTGCACCATTCAGTCAAATCTTTCCCTTGTTTAATGTAAGCAGTCTGGCAGGTCTTAGGGTCCAGGATGGTCTTGTGCAAAACCCCTTTCACAGTTCACACTGACCTCTAGAAACAGACATCTTTCTTCCCAGCCTCTCTGGCTCCCTTCTCTTTTCAGCTTACAGCTGAGAAAGTTCCTCCCAAAGGAAACACAGTTGTTTTCAGAGTCCTTCCATACCAGTGCTCAACAGGATATGCAAAAATGGATTTAAACTCTTCTCCCACTAAGAGGTGCACAAGGAAGAAGAAGAAAAAACAAAAAAGCTAGAACAAATTCTTTTTCCTAATTCCTCACATCATTTTCTCAGTGCCCACTATGCTGAAACAACAGAACTTCACAAGACTTGGAAGAATCCTTCATTATGACTAGAAGGACACTTAGAAAATATGTAGAGCTGCAAAAAATGCCCCAGAACTAGCATGGCTTGAATCTAATTTAGTGAAAAGGTATGCGGACCAAAACAAGAAATTTAAAGAGGCCTCTGTATCTCTGTTTTAATGATAGGAAACAATCGGTTATGATCAGTACAAAATGGTTTTATCACTGTTGTGTAAACTAAGGAATACAAAAATCGTGGAAAGTGTATGGTTCTGCCATGGCTAAGCAAAAACAGAGATGTTCTGGAGTGATGGAAACTCAGGTAAAATATTTTCTAGCTTCCCAGAGTAAAAAAAAATCCAATATCCTGATGAAAACAAAGTACTTTTATCCACATATACAATTGTTGTGTGTCTTGTCACTTCAATCCTGCACATTAAAATTCTTTCAGCTGAACTTTGTTACTCTCCTTTTGATACTCTTCACTGAAGATCAAAGTCTGGGATTGGCATGTAGTCAAGAGAGGAGGAATCAGTACAGGAGAAACTGCAGTATGAGTTCACTCTTTATCAGATGCTAGGGAATTCAGAAAGTTTTTTATTTACAGCCCGGCTACCGGCAAGACCTTAAAATGAGACTTCACACTATGCTTCACTTGAAAGGCAACCATGAATGACACAAATATGTGAGAAGTCAAGTTTCATTCATGCCAGGGCTCAATGCTTCTGAAAGAAAGCACTGCTGCAAAACGGGCAGAAGATATTCTTGCTCTCCTTTACAGAATGGTTGTACAAAGACTTTCTTGTGGCTGTGTACACATTCTTCTCCTGGTGATGTCTAGAAATGTTCAAAATATGTAACTGGGGATTGATTCATTCAGGAACAATATTTATTTGGCAGTTCTGCCTAGAGGACATCAAAGAAGAGCTCCAAAGTAGGCTGCTCAGATACCTTCCACAGAGAAATTTCAGTGAAATGAAACCCAATGTCAAAATTAGGAGTGAAAGAGACCTTTGCACCCTTAAGCAGCTGTAATTACTTAGAAATGCTTGCTAGAGGCAAAGCCATGCAAGGCAGAAGAGAGAGTTTTGATGCTCCACGAGCAGCATTCCTGAGTGAATTGGTTCCATAAGGCTTTCATGCATCCTGTGTTGCTTATTCACCAAATTACAATCAGTATTAGTGGAGCTTCTCACCATCCATACCAGTGCTCAAGAGCAAGCTCAAAAAGTTAATTGCCTGGCTCGGAGAGAAGTGAATCAGAACTGCAGGAATGCCTTAAATCCTTCCTCATGTGTACTTCCACTTGAAGCATGTTGACTCGCACTGCAGCCAGGACATGGAATAGCACCCTGGAACTACTTGGCCTCCTCTAGACACAGAAGAATAGAAAAAAAAAGGTCTTGGTTGCCTATGAGAGAGACTGAAGAAACAAGGAGGGAGGTGCTCAAAATAGGAAATTTTGGGCATTTCACAACTTTTTCATCCCAAATAAGAATCCCAGCATAACTTGCCCCAGGGGATAGACATCTCACAAGCAGTTTATCCCATAATTCAGGCCACTGTGAAAAGTGTTTCCACATTCTGATCACACCACTTTTCCATTACCTCTCCTCATGCAGCATAACTTTTAAGAGCTAGTTTTAGGTTTTTTCCTCCAAAGAACAATCGATAGAAACACCCATTAACCCGGGAAGACCATAGCAGCAAGCTTGTGTCTCATTACGTTCTCCTCACATTTATGACTAGGCTAAACCAATAAAAGTTAAATACAGCTTGTATTTAGCTTAAAACATACTGGTTTCTCCCCCTCATTTGGTGAGAGGACTGAAGGTGAGCTTGTCTGCCTTATCATCCAGATCAGGCAACTTATCCAGATAAATTGCTTCTCTTGGCAAACTCCTTCTCCCACAAAAAATCACTTGTAGTGACAGGACTGCTTCTGAGTGTATGAAAAGGACAGGCTTCTGAGTGTATGAAAATCATGGGAAATAATGAGAAACCCTTCTGCTGTAAGGCATCTCTGTTCACTACTGGCAATTCAGGTGGCCTGGGTTACAGCAGGCATGAGCCACAAGTACATAACAGCTTCCCACATTACCTGCTGATTACCGGAGGTACAGTCATAGGCAAAATAATTAGTCTAGATTTTGAAGGCAGCCACTCTAGGATCAACAGCATAGCTTGCTGGCAGGAAATCAGACAGTCTGAGGGGATTCTGCATTGCAGCACTCTACTGTCAGGAAGTATTTGGTGAGAAAGTAGCTGAATGCAAAGGAAAGGGTGACTTCTAAATGTTGCTATATCCTACTGTTCTATTTCCTTACGCCTAACACCAGAAAAATTACTCCAGCATCCAAATTGCTCGGGTTTTTGGGAGGAGCTGACAGGGGCTTTGCATTTGCTGTGAAAAGATGATCACGTAGGTAGAATTTATGTCCAAACCAAATAACAAGAACAAGGATTTCTCACTGTTTATCATTTTCATCTGCTGCAGTTGTTTTTATGCACTGAAGTGCACTTCAACTCCCTATCAGATACTGCTGACCTTCAGGCTCTTTTAAAAGAAGTACCCACCAAATCAGAACATTAGGGTAAAATTTTTGACACTCTATGAATGCAGAAGTAGAGAAGTTTATGCTAATTTCAGCTGTGCTTCACTGGCTCTGCTAGTAACAGGCCTTCAGTGATGCAAACTGCAAACTATAAGCATGGATGTAGTTTTCTCTAGGACTACAATGGACTGCATTCAAACTGCAAGTGATTTACTGAAAGCTCCACTTTTGACTACTAAAGAAGGCTTGATCATAAGTGGGAAACTACTCAATGAGCATGAGTTATCAATATTTTTTAGTCAAATGATACTTGTACTGTCATTAAAAATTTAAAAGAGAGAGTAGCAATGTTGCCATGTTCAGTCACCTCTCCAATGCAGAGTCAGAGGGGCAACTGCCCCTATGTAATCTCTCTCTCTGTGCTCCAGAGATTGGTGGCACAAGATCAATATTTAATCATGAAGATGAAAAACGGTTACAAATGCTTCCAATGAATCAGATTATCATGTGTTTATTAACATCCAGATTGCTTAATGAGGCAGCAGCGTAGGCACAGAGAGGTGGGAGCAGTGGTGCATCAAGAGGCACTTTCCAAGCTTTCAGGGTAGGTTATAGCTTGAATTATGAACTCCCACTATATCTGTTATGGCACCCCAGTAGTTAATATGAGTCTTTGTCTGCGGGTTGCTTCGGAGACGGTTCCTGTATCTCAGGAAGCAGGGAGAAGAGAAGTTTCCTGTTTTGAAGAAGGTTTAAGAATTACTTTCCTCCAATCAGGCAGCAGATGCCTGGGCAGGAAATGGAGAATGCAGCTGCCAGCCCCACTCTGGGTCAGTGGCTGTGCTAACCAATGCGGCCAAGGTTTACCACAGCCAAAAAGGCTCTAGTGATAAGTAGGTTGCACAGTTAAAGTGAGGATTTGTGGTGGAAACTGGACTGAGACTTTCACTGGCATGAGACCAAAACAAACCCAAATACTGAGAGGAAATGGGTGTTTGTCTTCCTCCCTGTATGTAGCTCTCATACAACAGATTGCACCCAGTACATAGCCATGATAAAATGAGGTGTGTAATTAATTGTTGTGGTTCAAAACAATGCTCAGACTAACCATCATTGCTGTTACCTTTTCTCTTGTTGATGACCCACTGCCATTGCACTTATTGGGGTTATCAAATGAATGGTCCCATCACACAGAGGAAACCAGTCAAAATTTCTCCAGCCAGGTGAAGGGGGTTTTTTCTCCCTTTTTCAAATGAAATTCAGCAAGAGTATTTACTGACTTCAAGAACTGAAATTCAGCTCTGTCCCCAGTGCTGATGAGTTTAAGCCAAGTCTCAGCCTTTTTGATTTAGTGACCAATTTTTATTTTACTGACATCAATTTTATACCTGCATAACTTTTGACCCTCAATGGTATTGCTCCTCACTTACACTTGGTTATTTTTACACTTGGTTATTTTGACAGTGAGCACCTGTCTGCCATCCTTCAGCTCCCAGCTCACCATTTGATTCTTTGTGATGCTATTTCTTGTTGTGCTTTATGTAACGCACAGCATCTGTGAAGGTATGGAAGTCTGGAGAAAAACAAGTAACTGGAGTAGGCCGATCCATAAAAGTGTGCTTTCAGCTACTTCTCTTTGTTGCCAGTAAAGCTGTATTGACATTTTCCAAATACAGGCACCAAGTGCTTTGGAGTGCAGAACTGTCACATGCCATTGAGTAAAGATAGACATATTTCTGGACACACCCTTGCCCAAGCTAAGTTAAATTAGATGAGGCCATACCTGGGTAAGACATTGGCAAAAACTGAGCCAGGACATGAGAATTAGGTGTCTGGGCAGTTGAGTAGCAAAGAAAATTTCCATGGCAGTGAGCAATGCGGAGACCCAAATGTGGGGTTTCTCACATTTGACTACAATTGACTGCAAATAACTGCAAATATTATTTTCTTACAATTATACTAAGCAGTAAAAAGCTCATAAACTTGATGCATCAGAGGAACATTGATGGCACCATGAGCCTGAATGGAAACCCATAAATCTCCATCCTGAGAGGACTGGTGCTCTTGCTAGGGGCCCTTTGCTGAAAATGGTGAGTGAAGCAATCAGATGTTCATTTGATCAAGTGAGAGTCAAAGATATATTTGGAGTATTTCACAATTGTATTCCTTTGTAAGGAATAAAAACACAGACAAGTTTCCCAGGTACTGACACCACTATCCTTGTAGCCTTCCTCTCATGCAGCATGCTGGGGTCTGTACACATCAACCATCTTTCAAAATCTAGTATCTCCTGTAATCTGAAATGAGCTGGGTAAACTAGTTAACGGACAGCATGTTTGCGGTGTTAGTCATTAAAAACTGGCAACTGTAATCCCTTCTCTTTTATTGCAAAATAGTGCTGTGAAAAAAATGTATGCTGCAAAGTAACAAAGCGCTTGTATGGGAGAGAATACTCATCATGTAGCTATAACTTCTCCATTCTTCTTTCCCTCTTCCCTCCCTTTGTGTTTGTTTTCATTTGGCTTCTCTTAACTTTAATAAAGATGTAAAACCAGGGGCCAAGACTATGGCATATATTCAACACATTCTTTGCAATCAGTTTTGATGCAAAGAAAAACATAAATGTAGAGTGAAGGCAGCAAGAAAACTGTTTGTCATAGAAGGTTCATTGGCGCTCAAAAATAGGAAAAAATTACCATTATATGCCAGGAAGTATTGTACTGAATTGTGCTGAGATGAGCAGATAATGCTGTCAAATTTTGACATGAACAAGCTTCGCTTTCAAACACTTCTATTATAGCCAGGCAATGGAGTCCTGCAGGGTGAGGGATTTCATCTCAGTCTCCAGTGGACATGACAACATTTGTTTTAATTTCTGTCTTTCAAAGAAATGTTCACCAATAATCTTTGAGATCTCATCTGAGTGATTGTCCTTCAAGTTCTTTCTGTACCAAGAACTCCCAAGAGAGTATTGACTTCACAGTGAAGACACTTGGAGTGCTACAGAACTACAAATTTAAGACACATCCTGCCAATGCAACTCCAATTCTAATACAGCACTTCTCTTGTGGCTCCCTGGGCCACTGGGGTGTACTGACCCGTCAGGACTCTCACTACAGCACTCCTTATAATTCTGTCTCTGAGCCTGACTTGGTGTCAACCAGGCTTTTGAGCAGAGAGAAAAAAGAAACCAAGAAAGTCTGAGAGATAACATGCCAGTCACTGAGGGATATAGAGTTCCTTAGACAAAGGTACCAATGACATTTGCCTCCAGAGCTACTACATCACAGCAAAGATAAATAACTGAAAAGTGGTTACCTAGCAGTATTTACTGTATTTGCCTATTACTGTACTCAGCTCATTACAGCTGCCCATATTTTACATTTAAATTTATCTGACATACCAAGGAATACTTCCAGTTATTAAGACATCTACACTTTTTTCATCCTGCTTTAGTACATTATTTCATTTCTTGTGATATGCGGCACCACTTTACTGCAATAATTGAAATGCTTTTGTAGAATAATGTTAAAGTAGGCCTTATCGGCATTAATCCCTGCCAATATAACAATTTTCCCCTACACATTCAGCCTTTGAGATGTCCCAAGCACACTTACAAAGAGAAACACAAGGTATTAGCTACCCTATGTATCCTGTGCTCTAGATCTACACTCTTGGGTTTGCCAGATCACCAAGAGAGATATGCTGTTGAACCACTTCTCTCTGTCTTGTGGTTTCTTGGGTGGCTTACTACCAGCTAGAATGCACCAGGTAATATCAAAATAATATGAAAATATGTGATTTTCAGGCAACTAAAACCAGATGCATATAAAGATTAATAAAGCAATGTTGGTTTCCGAAATTCTACCTACTAGGAATTAAGAAGCTTAGCCCAATGTCATTTTGGGATCAAACACACCCTCCCCCCCACCCAGTATTTTTAGTTCAATGCCAGAAAATTTCTTTTAGTAAGGCCACTGACACCAAAATAGTGATAAAGTAACTCCAAACCCTGAAATCCAAACCTATAAACCCTAAAGAAAAAGAGACAGGAGGGTGAAAGTTCATGAAAAATGCCCTGAAAGACTGCTTATAAAGAAGCAAATCTCATCTTGGCAAACAGCTCTACAGAATAACATAAGGAGGCTTTAAAATAACAATTAGGATGCAAAGGTCATGTATTATGATAGACAGACTCTATAGAGCTCCATTAAAATGGTAAAAAGTGTGCTAGCTTACATTACGAAGACTGAAAAATAAGACTTCAGCATGCTAGATAGCTCTGATCTAACAGGGCACTTAAGTATATGGAGTAACCCCACTTAAAACAGATTATATGCAGTTGCTTAGCTTTAAACGTGTACTTAAAACGTCTGCTGGATGGGGGACCTATAAACTTAGAACATTCATCTGAGTTTTAAATTCATAAAGTTTATGAAATGGGTAGTTGGGTTATGTTAATCCCTATTATGTTATGTAATCCTTTGTTAAAAGATATCTCATTATTAAAAACTAGTCAAAATTATTTTTAACTATATGCTTCATTTATTGCAATAGATGACTTAAGAAATTAGATGTGTTGATTTCACCTCTTGTCAATTAAGTCAAGGGTTCTTCTCCCTGAGGGAAAAGATTTTTCTGTTCTGAACTCTGCTTGCTTCAAGAAATGTGTTATGTGGTGTGGACTCCACCCTTTAAAACCTTAATTGCAGGATATGCTTGCAAAAGCAGAGATTCCTCTTCTGGCTGCAAAAATTTGATTTGACCCTTAAGCATCTCCTGAACATGTTTGCATGCATTCTCCTTCCCATTCTTCCATTTGTAATACAGATCATTCCCCATCATTTTTCAAAAGGATTTCAGAGTAAATGGACAATTTTCAATCAGTTCTTTTATGGTTCTTATTTGCCTTTAGCTACAAAATTCTCACAGCTTTTCATCATTTACAGTACAGGGAATTACACCCTGTATTGTCTTCTAGGCTAATAATAAAAAAGAATATAAGGCTTTTGCTTACTAAGTATCCTTTAGTTGCACAGATTTTAGGGGGTTTTTCCTACTGAACCCAAATTGTAGTCTAATTGCCCGTGCAGCAGTTCTGGGTGCCCAAAATTTGTGTGAACTGCTGGAGAACACATTGGTGAAGAGCATAATATCTGGTAGCACTGCATTGGTTACATTTTTAACCACCATAAAGCAGTTCAAAGTTCAAACCAATCAGATCTGACAAAAGAAAGGAGTCAGCAACTCCAGGAGGTACCCTGGCACCCTGCCCTTCCACAGTCGGAAGCAGATTTGAGCACAGGTCATCAGAAATTTATGAAAAGCACTCAAGTCTCTACACAGCTAGGTCACAAAGTTAATCTAGGGCAATGCTTGCCCCTTAGCCAGGCTTTGAGGTAATGGAATGATGTTAGGAGCAGGGGTTGTCTCCCTGTCATTAAGTATAGGGTTCCGCTGGAGTGTCCAGCTACTTCCACTGAAAAAGAGCAATTTTTCACAAATGAATTGTTTGGCTTAAAACCTATGAAGTATCATGGTTCTTTGTCCTACAGCAGACCAAAAAAGATTTTGTGTGAAGGGCACTATAGAAATAGTACATTAATTACAAGACCATCTAGTCTATTTGCAAAATCTCTTTTACAATGGCTTCGTTTTGATAGTAACATATTTAATAATTCTTCCATTAGGTATCTAGGTATGAGAGAACTTTGCAATCTAGACTATGTTTTTCAGTTTATTAGGAAATTTCCCCAAATTCTGCAGCCAACATTCTCAATTCTTCTATGAAAACATGTTTCTTGCCTTCCTGCTGCCCCTTTCCCTACTGCTCAGTTTTTTGCAGCTGTTTAACCAAAATGTTATCCTCCTGGAAAACACATTTAAGGAATATTTTTCCAAATCACTTGTACTGTGTTTGATTTTTTTTTAATTGTGCATTCTTTTCCCATTGTGTCCCATAAACTTTTCCCCACCTTTTGCAAGATCTTAAGTCTGTGTTCTTGAAGCTATTTCACATGCTGCTTTCTATTGACATGTTATTTATATTGCTTGACACAGGCATCAAGGCTGCAGGTGGCAAGAATAGAACCAGGGACAAATACATGAAGATAGGAGAAGGCTGCATGTGAGCTGGTCATAGGTGGACCAGGGAAACCCTTTTCGTTCCCTGTACCAGGGCACAGACCAGACACATTATGCTATAAGGGAATATATGGGCCTTTATGTCAGTCAGAGTAGTAATGAAAAGAGCTGCTACTGTGAATTTATCCATCTCCAAAACCATACAGGATCGCAAATGCATGCTTAGAGCCATAGTGATACAACCAGGGTCCTCCAGAGAACCCCAACTCAGCATTCCTGGATACCAGCCTCAGAGGGAGACACTCAAGTCCATAGATGGAAGGGTTTAATTCCCATTTACCTCGTTGTTTGCTTTCTCTTGAGAGGTCTGTGCACTACAGTGCAAGGCACCCTGCACCCCATCAGTCACAATAAGCCCGCATTGAAAGGCCAAGAGCTCTGCCTATACTATAGAGCACCTGCCAGCAGGATAAAGTTAGTTATTAGGCCCTTTGCAAAAACAGAACGGCAGGTAAAATTAAGTTTCTCTGGATGGTGTTAGCAATTGTCATGGTTCCTGGGGGATTTAAAATGTCAAAGCAAGAACTGACAGCTTCACACCCCCACTTGGACACTGAGCAGCTACAATGTGCTACTTCTCCCCATACCCAGCCAGCTGGCCTGCAGGACTCTGGGCTTGCTGCAACCATCCTGCTCTGGGAAGGAAGGGTTCCTCCCCGACTAGGGAAGCGAATCTTGAGGTCAGCTCAGCCCTCCTGAGACCTCTTTGCCAGAGGAGGGAAATCTGCCAAGTTGTGCTTACTTGGGTGAGAAATACCAGCCCCACTGGGAAACGTATTAAGACTCTATTATGCCTCCATTGAGAGAAGGGGGTGATTCAATTTTGTTTGGGTGTTAGTGCTGTACCAGCCAAAAAACTAGGTGCCTGCATTAACCTCGTTGAGCCAGATGCTGGATTATGGGAGAGGGCTGCAGTTAGCAGCCTGCAGTTGCCTGAGACTGCTCTGAGCAAGAGTGGTTTGTATGCGAGGGACCGTGCCTGGCTCCTCTGCACTCAGATCCCGCTTCCAGCAGCAGGTGCTGTCGGCCCTGCAGGGAGGCTCGCGGTTGGGGCGGGGGCCTCCCCGACCCTCGTTCCCTGGAGGGGTCCTAGGCTGGGGCGGTCATGTTCCTAGGGGGAATGGAGCGGGTGTGAGTATGTGTGAATGAATAGACTGAGGATGGAGGGAGGGAGGGAGGGAGGGAGGGAGGGAGGGAAA
>VZUI01040477.1:0-47881 GCA_013401135.1 Cettia cetti
GGGAGGGAGGGAGGGAGGGAGGGAGGGAGGGAGGGCCAGGTAAGGGTCCAAATGTAATTTAGTTAAATGAGAATTGCCTTTCTCATCCTAGACCCTTCTTGGATTCAGGGCAGCCTTTTTCCACAACCTGGACTAAGATGACTCAGTAAACCTTTGCAAACCTTTCCTCCCTTTTCCCCCTCTGCTCCATCATCCCAGTAGGAGGAAGGTTCAGTATCACGGGCTTGGTGCAGTTTTAACCCGTAAAGGATCTGAGGCTGGGAAGTAGCAAATAGCTGGGCACTCATCCCACTGCCTGGAGCAGTGTTGTGCTGCAGAGCTAAGATAACGAGTGACTGCCTTTAAAGGCACTAGTTTCCTAGACAGTTTTTGGTTAGTGTTCCTTGTTCAGCTGGCAGTACAGGGAGAGAGTGTTGGATGAGTCTCACAGGAGCTGAAGTGTTACTCACCCCTGCTCTTTCTGGCAAATCTGGTATTTGGGCCTTTGAGCTCATTTTTTGCACTGCCATGTGCTTTTGAACCCGTACGTGGACCTTTTGAACAATGACTAGGGCAGGCTGAGCTCAGTAGCACAGGATGATTTTTTCAGACTTCCCTTTCCCCCAGGTAAAAGTAACGGCAACAGCAAACAAGAAAATGGATGGAGAACAGAAAAGAGGACTGCAGGCACTGGGATGCCTTTATGGGAATTTATAGAAATTTGTGGCAATTTACATAAAGAGTTCATACCTTGAGAGGCTGAGCATGATGTTTTGCTTTTTTTTAATGGAATGCTGCACTGTGCTTTTCCACTCATGGCATACCACTGCCTGGGGATTTGGCAAGAGTAGGCTCTGCAGCAGTGACTCAGGACAGGCAAATATTTCTTGTTTAATAAAGAGTAAAGTCTTGAACATGGGTGCTTATTCTGCATGTCATCACGTACATGCTGGGCAGTGTGAGCATAGTTACATAAACTCCTGGAGAGTTTTCTCTAATTTGGGCCAGAGTCCAGGCAGCTTTACACTAGGGCCACAGAATGGCAAACCTCAGCCTCCTTGTCAAGGCCAGTGTCATTCTGGTTCCTCCAGCCCTCCCACCAGAAATGCACACCGAGCCTTGGTGTGGGTCTCCTTGGAGAGGCCTCCTGCACTGTGATTCTTGAAGGGTACAGAATGCTCTGCCCCTGGCAAAAGTGCAGAGTCAACCTGCTGGTGCAGAAGTGTTTGGGGAGGGCAAGTGCAGCTTTCTGGGTGATTCAGAGGTGTTGACATGCCATGGCAGCAGCTTAGGATTGATCTCCATAGCTGCTTGCCCAGTCTTCCTTCCAAGAGGCATGTCCCTGAAGCAGGGGTGACAGGAAGGCTCATGAGTCAGCTCCTAAACCAGCAGAGCCCTCAGTGCAGCATGTTATGGGAAGTGCCATTGACCTGGGGTCATGCCATGAAGCTGCACTGTAAACTGCACCTGCATAGGAGCTGATTCACCTCCCTTTCATCTCTTTCTAATGAAACTCTCAGGAACAATTTTTGTATCTTTCCTTCACCTTCTGCTGTTTGTAGATCAACCTGAAATCAGGAATCAAATGCTCCTGCAGAAGCAGAAAAGGATGCTTCAGTACACCTGCTTGAGCAAAGGTGTTTCTTTTCCTTGTTCTAATTGTCCTTGAGTCCGTCAGTCTGGGTTATGACCCAAAATGGGTCTGACGGATGAGCTTCAAAGAAGTTCTCTGTGCATTAGAGTGAGTCCTTCTTTTAAATAGAAACAGATGTCCAATCCATTCTTTAAAAATCCTGTCCAAGACTTGCTTTTGTTGGGCATTTCTCTGGGCCTTGAGGGATGGACCTAGCAAAGAGCAATGGCCTGATTCTCTTCAAACACAATAAATTTCCAGACCCTGTGGTGTAGTGGTGAGAACAAAACCCAACATTTTTTCTTCATTCTTGATTTTAGAATGGTATTCAAAGACCTCAGCTGACAAGAACCACCTCACAAGTACATAGTGGAAAACCATCTCTCTTACAAAGAACTTTGAGCTGATGGTCAGTGAGACCATTAATACTTCATATTAATGAATTTCTGCAGGGAGAAGGAACCAAACCACACAAATGGTCTAATTTTTAGGTTAATAAATTCAAGTGAAATAAGTCCCAGCCTTGTTTTCATTTTCACTGCAACAGGGCTATGAGCTCTAATTGAAGCACTCTCAAAGGGCAATATGGACACTTGCTCTGTTAGCAGTGTATTGGTTCCTTTAGTAGCCTTTGCATTTAGATCCTTCCAAGAGAACACTTTTTGTTCTCTCCATCAAAAGCAACATCATAAAATTTTAATCATGTCAGTAGGGCTTTGACACAGTCTTACATCACAGGCCACCGAAATGCTGTCAAGATGATCTATGGTAAGATGGGCACCAGAATACCTTAGAGAAGTGAAGTCAGATGGTAGTCACCAATGGTTTACTGTCTAATTGAAGACTACATTGACTACATTGTGTGAGATTTGACAAGTGTCCATCCATCCACCCATCCATCCTAGGGATGATGAAATGGACTGTATATTTATTTATTCAGGGGCTGAGAGTCTGGAGAGGACTGGCCAGATGAATGGGATTTCAAGGGATTATGACAAATCAGAGTACTAGTTTTAAATATCCAATGTGGAGCTAAGAGAAGACACAAGCTTCAGAAGAACCAGTTGCAGGTATGGAAATAAACATGTAGGAATCAATTCTGATGAAAAACATGTGAGGGAGTTGATAATGCATCAAAAACTGAAGTAGGTGCCATGCAGATGAGAAAAACCCAAATCAAATCATCAGGTGAGGACACTTAAATGGGAAGTTGTTAATGTAAAACAGCTAATACAGTTGTTCACTTTACTTAAAGAGGGGTGGAAGGAGCTAAGGAGAGGAACAAAATACTCCAGAAAATATAACCCAATTAAAAAACAAATTGAAAGAACAGGCACTGTTTATCGCAGTTGAGGAAAATCTGAAGGAAATCTAGGCTGCAGTCTTCAAATATGTAAAAGATCATCATAAGGATGGTGGTGGTTGATTTCCTACCCCACCCATATTCTGCCTTAGGTGAACAAGGCGCAAGGAGATGAGATTACAGTAGAGGAAATAGAGCACAGATGTTTGAGCTGCAGAGTACTTCAAGAGACCAAGGAGCTTTAATCACTGGCAATTCTTAATAATGAGATCTTTTCAACCCTATATTCTAGGAATCTGTGATATCACCCACTTCATGGTGAACGAACACACATGACCAAGTGCCTGGAATAATTTTCAGAAAAGAGCAATTTTTTCAGCAACGGCAACTCTTCTTGCTGGTTGCTCTAATCTTTGCCAGAACTCACATCTCTATCCCCTCACTCCCACATTTCCCTAGTTGCCAGTAAGAGTGATTTGGCCTAGCTTGAAGCCTGCATTTTAGCTTAAAGAGGTCAAACACTGCTCATACTGTCCGTGTGCAAATGGTGGCCTTTGAGATTTTTGGCAGAGCACTTGGCAGGCAGTGCAGACCCTCTCCATCTTGGGGCTCAAGTTCTCCAGAATCATTTCATCATCTCTTCAAGCAAAATAAAAGAAATTCTGGGGGTGGGGCTGAGGAGCGGTTGTTAAAATCTCCCTTTCCTCAATGTAAGCAGCATCTTCATGAGGACAGAGAAGTACTACCAGCTGGAGAATTAATTTAGAAATTTCCTTTTATGGAAGAAGTCTTTTTCTAACACTACCAAAGAGAAGCTTTTAAAGAACAGCTCTAATTTGAAAAGCTTACTGTTTCCTTTTAGGCTGTAGATCCAGTCTAAATAAAGAGCATCTTCCCATTGCAGTGCAGACATTTTCAAGTGTACTGACAGCAACAGGGAGATTTTAGTTATCAGTGAATCTGTCTGTGTTTTATTCGCCTAACAAAATAATTTTGTTGTTCAACATTAAACATCCGTATCAGATGGGAGGAATCTAATTCTCCTCACTGGGGGCAGATCCAGCTGTGCCGGTGGATGGAAGAAAGGGAGGAGGGAGAAGGAGGGTGAGCTGTGTAATTGAATGGCCACAGCACCCCGTGCAGCTGAGGCAGGCTGTGCAGGATGCAGCAGTGGTGCTAATGTGAGGAGGGGAGACTCCAACCCCCTTCACTCCCTCCCTGCTCAGTACCCTTCACTCACCCCCTCTGTACCTGGCTGGGAGCCTTCAGGAAACCCACCTGCTACTCACATGTAGAAACACTGCTTGTTCTGTGCAGGCCTGTGCTGAGGTAGGAATCCTGTTTGTAAAGACAACACACTAGACTTTATTTTGAATTCTCATTCTACCATGAATAGGTGGCTTGCTTTTGATTTTTCTACAGGTCACCTATGCCTGACTGTCAGCCTGCATTTTGCCTTTATTTGCCATTAGGCTAGTGTTTTCACAAACCTTGCTGGTTTGGGACCTAGTGACAATTTAGGAGGTGTCTGTCATCCAGAACTCCAGGTGACATCAGCTGTGGCTGAGTGGAACAGAAATTGGGGCTAATCCACACAAGAAACCTACAGACTATGTCAGGTCTGATCCCTACTGAATCCTTAAGGTCCCATATCTCTCCAGCCCAAGGTGATGCTGTCACCTCCTTCCTAATTCATACAAGACCTGGATTCAGACGGCCAAAACGTTTCCTTTGGATTGATCTGGAATGATTTCTTGTAGGCTGGCACAGACAGCTTTCTGCTATACATTAGCCTGATGTTGTAGACATTTTCAACTGAAGCAACAACATGTTTCAGAGGAGTTGCAGTCATTTAATTGGTGCAAAGGATAACTGCCCAATTTCCTTTCTCCTAGGGAAGGTTTTTTGCCCTTTTCACTTTATGTCAACAAACCATGAACTTGTCAAATTCCGGTGCTTCACTGTAATTACAATGTGGGCAGGAGAAATTATTCACAGAGTCAAAGGCAGAGATGTGGCTCCATAAATACATTTGTCAAACTGACCTCAAGCTGGCAGGCAGGCAGTACCAGTGCCAAAAAATATTTAGCAGGTGCAAGCATGCCAGCCACTTCTGGTATGCAGCATGTTTCTTTAGCTAAAGTAGATGGCTCTATGTGCTGTTTCAGTATCTGTGGACAATTCTCTCATGTGCTTCTATTTATTTTCCATGGTATTTTGACTGATGCTATGCAGAGCTGCACTTGACAGTCAAGCACCTCACAAACCCGTTCTCTCTTCTCTTTTTTCACTTGTTCCCACCTGCAAAGTTTGTACTTTTTATCTTTTTCCAAGTGTTTGGAATCCACTCCAATTTCATAGAACTGAACATTTGATGTAAAGAGGACTGAGCTCATGCTAGAAGGCAAGACAGCAAACAGGCCCACCAGACAGACCCAGTGGAGACAGGGATGGGGAGAAAAAAAAAGCACTGAAGAGTCAGGATAAGACATAGATGAAGCATAAGTGATTGCAGCAATACATCTTCTACAATGTAAAAAAAATAAAAAATATCACTCTTGAGAGGGAAGCTTGATTAAATGGCCACAGGGAAAAAAAATTAAAAAGGAAAAAGACATTAAGACAAGTCAACAAGAAGCACAAAGCCATGTATATGAGAGTTGCTTACCAATGTTCTTTACATATCAATATATTTATTTAAGCAGGTTGGTTGTGTTTCACTCTTTTTTCAGCCTGGAAAGAGAAGGACAGAGGGCTATTAAAGCACAAGACAGCTAGGCTAACAATTGGATGTGGAGCCTGCAGAGCATATTCGAGTCTCTGAAGGCTTCACACACATATAATGAGATAATAAGATGCATGTGATAGGTTTTGTTTTGATTGGTTTTGGTTTGGGTTTTTGCTGTTAAAAACAGTGATTTGCTTTGTCTTATTGCAAGCCCAAGGGATTTTTGACACCCATATGCCAGGTTTGCTGCTAGTGTAAAGAAGACAAGGGGCAGGAAACCCAGGAAACAACGGCAGAGAGCCAGTCATAGTGCCAAAGCAAAGGAAGTGGCATTAGAAGCCGTAAAAGTGAGATGTGACTGTAGATACCACAAAATCCAGCTTGTCTGAATCCAGACCAAGCTGGTCTGAAATGTTCACAAGGTGCTTCCTAGTAGTTTAATGCCTGGAGTCACTAAGGCTGAAATTCACTGGGCACTTTACCATGGTATAAGATTACTTTCTTTCTGAAGGAAACTGATTCTGTGCTTTTTGGCAGGTGAAGTTTCCTTTCTCACATGGAGCCAGCAGGAACAGAAAAGTGGGAAGAGAAGAGGAATGTTTGGAAAACATGAAAGGTACTTTGTTCAAATCCCGCTCCAATTCTGACCAGTGAATGAGACATTCACTTCTTCTACATGTCTCTCATCCAATAAAATTGGAGCACAATGCCTGGCTTGACAATTTTCTAAAAACTTTTTTTATTATATTATTGGTTGAAAGAAGCTCTGCCTGCAGTTTCCCTTTGATAAAAGGACAAGACTGACATGCAGCCTTGTGCCACTGGATCTAAAACCAGAGTCAACAGTCCTCACAGAAATAAACTGAAAGCATGAATGAATAAACAGGATTACAAAAAACTGGGAATTAAAGAAAGAGCAGGGTTCCTGTTGTCACTTAGACCAGACTGCAGAGGCCTGGCTAATGTCAGCTCTTCACTCCTGACTGCACCTCGCTCACCTCCTCCCCCTCCTGCAGCAACAAAACTGTCTTGGAAGGCAAGAGTACAGTGCATTATGGGGACATCTGTCAGAAACTACCTCCAAGCTGTTGTGGATGAATGTCAGATGGGTAAGGTTGGTCACAGTCAATAAAAACGAGTGGAAGGTAATTTAATCATTCCGTGAAGTGCAGAACAAAGCTTTCTTTCCTGCACACGGGGTCTGTAAAAAGCCTTTAGAGCCAGGCATGCCCATTCCCCTCTGCAGCATGTAGACTCGGGGCAAGATTCCCCTTCTCCCCCTCCCACCTCCAGGCTCATTCCTGTCAGTCTGTCATTCCTTCTGTTTGGCAGCCCGGCGCTGATGGGGTTTGGAGGGGACAAGCACCCAGCCCTGGGAGTGGGGAGCTGAACATCAGTGCTCACGAGAGAACCTGAAACTGGACTTCCCATTCCTGTCCAAATCCCTTCACCAGCAGGGTGCTGTACAGAACTTGACCATGAGTCCTTCTGCCCATAGCTTGCTAGGAGAAAAACTGGAAACACTCCTGTTGTCTTAGGCAGAGAGGTTTGTTGGGAAGATTTTTACAGGCTGCTGTTACACTCAGGTACCTGTAATCCACCTAACTGACATGCAAGTGCTCTTTGAATCCTTTTCTTGTCATCTGTTTGGTTTTGGTAACATCAGTGTGTTTATGCCCACCTAGCTTTTTCTTTCATGAATACATAGATACAGAAGACATTTTTACAGAATACAATTAATGTCATCCATGCCAGAAACTGCAGTGGTATAATTACTGTAATAAAACCCCCATACTTGTTTCTAATTTTAATATTGCCTAGTCTCTGTCTGTAAAATTGCATATTGTGATGTTTGGAGCACGTATCACTTTTTAAAAATTATGCTGGTGTTCACCACTAGCATTTATAACATTTTTCTACACAACCACTATTTTTTCATCCTACTCTGAAGGCTGCCTAAGAGTTACACATTCCTTTGTCAACATTTCTGGAAAAAATGTGCTCCTCTATTTCTGAAGACCACGGCTACGCCTGCTTCAGAAAGTTTGTATTCGGAATCTGGTGAATATTTCACAGATGTGGAGCAGGTCCTCCCTTTCAGCCATCGGATCTGACCAGATGAAATTCATAACATCTGCTGTTCCCAGTCAGGCACAGCTTTCTGTTATTCCAGCTGTTGCTGAGCATGCATTAAGCCCTTCCAATTAGTTCAACCGCCTCCTAATGTTACAGCAGCTTGTTTTTTTGCTGCCAGAGAAATATTTTTCAGACCTAAAAGATTTATTTGTAGCTGTGATGTTGATACACCCTGTAATGGGCTTTCAGATTTTAGGCCAAAATACCAGAAGCCCCAACTGTCAATAAGAGTAACAGATCACAGGGCATCACCCTTCCCCAGAATTCAGAGTGCTATAAGTGGGTACTGAATTCCCTCTTCTGCACTTAGGAAGAATGAATAATGGAAAGGATTAAGACTGGAAACAGCCTGCTCTAAATTAAGATGGAGAAATCCAAAACTTTTGCCCTGGGATCTAGTAGACCATGCTGCTTTGTATCAGCTACTTTTAGCTGATGTTTGTTTTTCTTCAGCTCCATTCAGCTCCTGCCATTGTTCATTGCTGCAGCACACATGCAGGACTTATTTTACTGTGGTCTTTCAGTTCAGAGGGCTGTGGATTGGAGTGGGTTTAAAGCAAAGACAAGAGCTGGTACAGACCTTTCAGCAATGTTCCCCATCTCTAATTCAATGTGACACTCCCTCCCAATACTTCACAGCATCACATCTCCCAGAGGTTTTTCTGGTTAGAATCTGTGGCCAGCGGCACTGTGAAAACTGTGCCTTTGATTTAGAGGGACATGAAGACTTTTAATAAGGTCATTTTTTCTTGTTAGTGTCTCTGTCAAGAGAATGAGGCATCATATTTTAATGGCCAATATATTTTGTTAATTATGGCATTTCATTATTTTTCTCTGACCTTGTCAACAGCCAACATTTTGATCGTGTATATACATTAAATGCATTAATGCCTCTCTTTCTAATAATCCAAACTGTCAAGCAGGGGTTCAACAGTCAGGCAGTGACTCTGTGGAATAATGAAAAGATCAAATCAGTGCCATGAACTTCCCCAGTTTGTGCTGCCTACAAGACAATCACTTTGCAATATTTCATTTCTGTGACAACAGCTGGAGGAGGACACCAGCCACCTCTCTGCATGGAGACCTGCACAAAGAGCAGCAGAGTAAGCTTAAGCAGTTGTCACAGGCACTGTGGCAAACAAAAGCAGCCAGCAATAAGTGGCACAGAGACACAAGGTCATAGGATATGGCCTTCTGCATATCATCAGGGAAATGGGAACACTCTCCTATGTGGGAGAATGGAGTACCGTGCAGGGGGCTTCTTACAACACAGCTGCACATCTAAAATAATTTTGCTTCAATAAATTACTTTGTGTTCTTCTCTCTCCTTGTGTCCAGATCCTCTTCTCCTTTGTCAATACCTGAAGCAAAGAAAATCCCTAAAATGTCTCAAAAAACATTGTCTTTTTTTTTTTTTTTTTAGTAGTACTTCTCTGAAAGTGCACTGATTTGTTCCCTTTTTGCCTGAGGATATTTTCTCCCGATGATTGTTCTTCATTTTCCTTCATTTTTATTTTGTCTCTGACACTGGGGAAACCAGGGGCACTTTGATAAAGTGTGAAGTTGTGGTGGGTTGTCAATAATTCATCATTTAATCCTTTGGTCAGTGTGGCTCATTATCTGTGTGGGAGAGGTGGTATCTTCTTTCTTGTGCGAGTTTCTTGTGGGGAAAAAAGCCAAACGCATCTAGCATCTGTTATGCTTTCCTTCCCAGGGTTTGGGACTATAAATAACTATTAGCACACATTTTTTCTGCATTTTTTTACTAAGTACAAACAGGCAAACACAGAGACCTGACTGTTGGGCTCACTTACTGAGTCTTACTGGACTGATTGAAAATTAAGAAATGGAATGATAAGGTTAAGGTTATAATTAAGCCAGAATCTATAAATCAATGGGTTCAAGTTATCCAGCCAGTAAATTCATCACGCATGTAATGAAATCATATTGGGAAGTTAACACTAGAACCAATGGGGTTGCATCCATTTGTCTTCAGAGGGTTTATGGTGGAGTCAGCTTCCTTCCAGTGCCAGCTCACCAGCAGTGATGGCTCGTATGGTGGGTGCCCTGAGCCTACTGGCAGAGGAGAAGCATTGACATGAAAACCCAAGGCAACACAGCACCAGTTTCAATTCAATTTGCACCCATTTCCTTAGAGCCTGGTCAAGGGATGGTGCCTGGTTGGTGAAAATCCCACATGGCTCTGCACAGGCAACAATTCCACTTTGACTGTCTCTGTTAAGGTATGTTTTGCTCCAGTTTCTCCCCTTCCATAGAAAAATTCAGGTTTTCCCCAGGAATGAATCAATCAATGCTTGTAGTAGCTTTTGTATGACGTTACCTTTTAATTCAGAAGTTAATGGCTAGCATGATGGCATCAAGTTGTCTATTTCCAGGAGCAAATCCTCTTGTAATGCACACCCAGATGCACACTTAGTGAAAGTGTCTCTTCATTAAACAAAGGCAAAGGGATGAGTCTGTATTCCTTCTGCTCAGAGACTTGGGGGCTGTGAGTTCTCTCATGGCAGTCACTGATTGCTGTCTGGAATTGGGAGACAGAGGTGCTACTGAGTTTAATTCCACAAAGAACTAGTTACATCAGAGGACACTGATAACTGTTTCTCTTCTGCTCCACCTTTGCTTTTATAGGGATGGATTCTCATTACATTGAACCCATTTTTAGAGATGCTTCCAATTTCCAGTGCTCTGCCCTTTGTGTAAGTCATGCCTGGTTACAGGTTCTTCTTAGATGTCACACATCCCAGCGGTCCTCTCTCCTCCTCTCACCTGAAGTCAAAAGCAGAGATTTCTTGGCTGATGGAGCACTGCAGTGACTGCACCAGGCTGAGCCTGGGTCCCCAGTGTTAGTGTGGCCTCTCCATCTAAGCTGGCTCTGCCACTGCCCCATGGCTGGCATTAGTGGCACAGCAGCAGGCAGGTGTGGGGCTGAGGCCTCACGGGGAGGTGGTGAGGAGTAAGGGTTTGTGTTAGCATGACTGGGTGGCAGATCAAAAGTCTGGAGGAAGTTTATGCTGCCCATGTTTCAGTGGCCACGTCATGATCTGGAGTGAGCAGCTTCCAGGGGCAGAGAAATGTGTGTGAAGCTGGAGACAATCCCTCCTAGCCCACTCCTCATTCTGGGGTTGTGGTGGAAGTGCTGTCCAGGAATGCAAGGAAGAAGCTCTTCTGGGGCCATCAGAGCTCTCACAGGACCTCTCCACACAGGATAAACAGCCTTTTGTCCAATATCCTGCACCACCTGTCCTGTCCTTCAGTATGGTCTGAGTCATATTTTATATCCAGTGACTATCCTTTAGTTCCCTCTATTATTAGTTTGGTTTATTTTGGTTTGAACCATGATGCAGAAGTCATATTTGCCTTGGGAGTGTCCTCTTTCCACCCCATCATCACCACTCCCCCAACAGCTGTTTCTAATCTCCTTGTTTTGTTTTTAATCTTCTTTTGGGGGTAGAGTGATACTATTTACCACCCTCTCAACAAGGGAGCTATTGCCAATGCAGGGGTATGTGTTACTTGCATTCATCATGAGGAGGAGCTATGCAGAGCCAAATACAGGCTTGGGAGAGGCAACAATCATTCCAGCCCAGCATATGAGTCAGGTTATTGCGAGGTAAGTGGTGCTATGCTGATGACAACAACACATGAGCAGTACTGTAGAATGCAACTAAACTATTCCCTTGTGTGTACTGGTAAAAATCTGGGGAACTGTAAGCAAAAGTTACTTCTTCAATAAGGAAAATGTCAAGTCCTGCAGGATGGAAAAAATGACATCCCCATGCACCAATATGTGCTGAGGGTGGATCAGCTGGAAAGCTGCTTTTCTAAGAAGAACCCTTGGGTCCTGCTGAATGGCATGAACACTCAGCATGTCCTCACAGAAAAAAAAGCCACTCTTGCTCTGGACTGCATTAGGAGAGAGGTGATCCTTCTCCTTTGCTTAGTGCTGGTGAAGCCTCTCCTGGAATGCTTTGTCCAGCTCAGGGCTCCCCAGTACAAGAGAGGCACAGTCATACTGGAGACAGTCCAGTGGAGGGCCACTAAGATCACTGTTATCCTGGAACACCTCTCCTGTGAGGAGAGGCTGTGAAGCTGGAACTGTTCAGCTTGGAGAAGAGAAAGATCAGGAAAGGACACCTCATCAATGTGTACCTGATACACCTGATAGGAGAGAATGAAGGGAGACAAACTCCTAGTTGTGCCCAAAGACAGGGGAAGAGGCAATGGGCATAAATAGTACATGAAATGCCATTTGAACACAAGAAAACACTTTTTTACAGTGAGAATGGTCAGACACTGACACAGTTTACCCATGGGGGTTTTGGAGTCTCCCTGCTTCCAAAAATTCAAAACCCAACTGGACATTTCCTGGAGCCAGCTGATTTAGCTGTTTCTGCATGATCTGAGGGGCTCAGACCCAGATGACTTCCAAAGGCCCTTCCAACCTCAACCTTTCTCTGATGCCAGGCTTCTACATGCTTGCCAGAAGGGGCTGTTGACACAGGCCATAGAAGGAGGTTTCACTATTTTAGATGAGTTATTTCTGTTCATATGTTCTTGTAATCACTTATTTAATTTATGATTTTTTCTAATTTTGCCATCGAATTGGCTGGTAGAAAGGTGCTTAGAAAAAGGTCTCCACTGATAAAGGCAAAAAAATACACATCTTATTTCTCAGACAAGATAACCAAAATGGCAGGCCCTGAGGCCATGCTCAGAAAATGTGAGGGCAAAAAGCACTATTGCAAAAGTTGCACAGATGGAGCATACCTGCCCAACAGCTTGAACACCCACTCTGCAGAGCTTATTCGGGCAAGGACCATGTCCAAATCAGCAGCATTTTGCCAGAAAAAGGAGTAGGTCCTTGCAGTCATTTTTCAACATAGTCTGACATTAAAGCTTCTTCAGATAATCTGGCCTGCCATGTCACTAGTGATTTTGAACCAAATAAGTGATTCTCATGCAATAAAATCCCATATACTTCAATGACTTCAATAACTCAGGGAAGAAAAACCTCAAACTTGTTTCAGAGGCTTTAAATACTTTTTCAGTCTGAAAGAACATAAGCACTGATGTTTGCTCTGCTTAGAGAATGTGCACTAAATCTACACTGAAAATGTCATTTCTCCTTACCCAGCTGAAACACAGCAAGCAGCAGAAGCAACTGCAATTGTGTGTGTTGGGGTTCCCTCCACCCTCCACACAACTTGGTTACTTGATTAGCAGAAGAAATTGTACTTTAGTAAATGTGAAAGAAAAAAGTTTTGACAACAAGTACAGCTCATTTTTAGAAAGAAAAGTGGGAGGTGATGGGAGAGGAATGGAGAGGAAGGAAGGGGGTGTCAGGGAGAGAAAGAGATGGAAGGGAGGGAGGGGAGTAACAGTTGGATATTTTTTAAAGCAACAAAATAAGGGCTTTAACAATAACCTAAGAATCCATTTTATGCAGGTAATTTCCACTACACAGAACACGATTTTGAAGATGTGGTAACACTGCAGTAGTGATACTCAAGTGGTACATTCACGCCATCTAAAGCACCAAACAACTCCTCCTCCAGGTGATGGGACAGAGCACAAAATCTGTTACCACCATCAGTTCTGCTCGTATTCATAAGAAATAAAAGCAGGGACAAATTAAAAACAGAATGTCTTGAACCTCAGAAGAATAGGAAAATAGAAAAAGTCTGTAAAAAGTAGTAGAATAAGGTAAGGCAGATTCACAGTCAAAATTGTACTATGATGAAAAAATTGTCACTAGAAAAGACAGCCTAGGGCTACTACTGGATCTTGTCCAGGATTTATTTCCAAACGTGTCAAATCGATCAGCTCATACATTTTGTAAAGCCTTTGAATTAAAAAACAATCAATATTTCAGTTTCTTCTCAAAGTTAAACAGTTCTCTACTGATAAAGAAAAATAAATATATACATTAGATATGTCTGGTCTATCTGAGGTTGGGCAAAATGTAAAATTTTCTATGCTAGAGTCATTAAGAAAGAATATTTTAAAATTAAATATTAATATAGTTTACTCTTTTAGAGGAATATTCCTTTTAGGGGAATAATCTCCTCCGGCATCCTTATTCTGTCTCTTAGAATAAAAGAAAAATTAAAAATGTGTGTATGTGCAAGATAACAGCTTTTGTTAGTCAATATAAACATCCAGAAATCTGAATATTTACCAGACTGTCCTAAAACTGGGAAGAGGGACAAGAATCTCTAGAAGAAATATTTTCCAGACTCTGTAATTAAATCACCCTTTTTGACAAGAGCTGTGGCTATTACTTACAGTATAGAAAGAAGCTCATCACGTCAAGGCTTGCTGTCAGACATGTGAATGCACCATTTATTAAAGAAGGTAAAGCCAGAGAAGAGAGTTTGAGCTAAATCAGTAGCACTTCTCCAGGAGTCTGATTTATGTTAGTGATTGGAAGCTCCTGCTGGTTGTGTCAAACCCCTTGCCACGTTGGCTCTGCAAAATGCAGGATTTGTTCCCAGATGGACAGGATGATTTCAGGGAGGTGGGTCAGAGGTCAGCTGTGCTTCAAGCCATGAGGGATAGGAAATCCTCTTTTTCAGTGAGTGCAAAGCATTCGCTCCTATTTTTTAAGAGTTATAAAGTATGAATAATCATGGTGCTCATACTAAAAGAAGTTGAAAGACAGCACACTGTGATCCATTTATTCCACTGTCTGTAGCTGTATTAAATCAGCAGGCACCCCCGTTTGCCCGTGTCGCTGGTGACATGCAGCCTCCGCTGCAGTGGTTGCTAATGGTGACTGCTGTAGCTCAGGAAGATCAAGGCACCTGGAAGAGCTCTTTCACTGCTGCACTCTCATCTGCTTCAGGGCTCACAGTTCACTAGATACTGGCTTTGAGGTCATTGAGAGAAATATTTGCTTTTCTTTCTTTGTTCTATCAAGATTATCTTCTGGCTCTTCCAAATGATCATCGTGTCTTATGGTGGAGAGAACAAAATAAACCTATGATTCCAAGCAACCATGGAGTGATTTGGTTTTTTCAAGGGTGATTTAATTAGGGGTAGGAGATAAAAATAACATACAAACCCCTCGTTTCTGAGGCATGGGGAAAGGCTGATGGTGGTGTTCCAGGGCAGTCCTATTTGCATGGGAAAAAGGTTTTTACTCAGTCCTGTCACTAGTTCCTTGCTTGATCATTGCCCTGTGTCCAGAGCTGCTATGAGACTAATTTTTATAAAATTGCTCTAGGTCCTAAAACTTGTTCCAGAAGTATAAGGTAATATTGCTTCTGTGTTATATTAATGAAAGAAGCATATGGATGATGCATCCAGAGCACAAATGCCTTACTGTGTTTGACTTAGTACACCCTCTGTTCTGTGTTCATTTTAGTGGGTTTCTAAATGCCAGTAATAAAAAAAATTCTCTCTTCACTTTTTTTGCAGTTACAGGGCAAAATTCAAGATATGCTTTCACTCAGCCTTCCCTTCTGTCACACAGACAGAGACAGGCATAGCCAGGATCTGAGAAGCGTTTGCTATTAATTGGAGGTGTTATGTTGCACACTGTTGGCACAATCTAAGAACCAGTACAGGTGTGCTCTATTGGCAGGAGAGATTTTTCTTACTTTGCTGCAAAGACATTTACACTGGGGCTTACAGAAAGATTTAAAAGGGTTGGGTGCTCAAATCTCACTGCAGCTTAGGTGGAATAGGGGGCCTTGCTGCCTCTGGTTCTGCTACATAAAATGGTACATGCATGAATGCACTTCACTGATGTCCCCAGCCATAATGTGTCCCCAGATCAGTGACAACGCTTGAAATAGTGAGTTGACCTCTTCCTGATCCAGAGCCTTTTTGCTCCAGTGAATTCTCCTGATGCACACAGCCTGACATAAATCATCTGTAGGGCCTTTGCACTGCTTCTTCCCACTTATTTTTTTCAGTGTGGACATGTGTGAGGGAGGAGGAGAGGCAGAGAGACTGAAGGATTCAGGAAGAGCAGGGAATGCTTGGGCAAAGGATAGACCAAAAAAAAAGGGATTCTGCAGGGCAGGTCTGGGAAGGTCAGGGGAAAGCATGATTTCAGAGCCAGGTAAATGAATATTTTATTAAGGCAGTGGTCCTTCCTCTGCAGGGCTATGGATTTCATAATGTTAGGTACAGTTTGCTATCCATACAGTGGCAGGCTTCTGGGTGAGAGAGCAACACCCTTAACTGTGTTTAATAAGTTATATGAGGCATCAGAGGGTGAATGAAGACTATTTTCCAACTGATAACATCTGAAATATGTGTCTGGCTGATGGTAATTTATGCATCTTCTGCCTCAAATTGCTTAACACATTGTAAAGCAAAGGCAGAGGCGGGAGGCCAAAGTGTGGAGAGAATGTGATTAAAGGAGGTGAAGTGCTGTGTCCATGGGGTTGTGCGATGTCCCTCTCTCTGCCAGGACCCTCATGCCAAATTAATGTCCCCAGGTTCATGTTCAGCTGAACAATGCTTGGGGCATTCCATCAGTTTCCAGTGATTACAAATACTGTACCTTCAGCGTGGCTTTGTGTCTTCTTTGGCCTTCACATGCTCACTTCTGCACACACAGCACTTGGTTTGCCATTGCTTTGCAGGTTGAATGTCCTCTGGGGAGCTGCCTGAGGGGCTCAGACCTCTAAACATAGCCCCAAGCTACATTTGCCATTGTACAAACTTATTAATAAACTTACTCCTGGCAGAGCATTTAATTATGTCTTATATGGACTTGTATACATGTGTAAAACTGAATTACAAAAATTACATAGTTTTCAGATGGATTCACATCAGCCTGGAATGCCTTGTGGTCAATGTCTGAGGTTAAACACTCCCTTCTAATTGCAGGGGCTAATTCCAACAGGTGAGCAACTTTCCCTCCCTAGAGGACTCCAACTCCTTCTTCTTATACTCTTTCCCCAAATTAGGACAGTAGATCCCATTACAAACTGTCAGGTATGCCCAGAGCATGGCAGGAAGCTGGGGATGGAACTCGTACTCCAAGTGCTTGTGGGAAGCAATGTCCCTGCCTGCTGTCCACAGAGTTCCTGGAGAGGTCCAAAATGTTAGGTCTGACCATAACCGTACCTTTAATTGGGCACAATAGGAGTGCTGATGCATTCTAAGCAGGCTGGTGCCCAAACACCTCCAAGGGCAGAGACCTGGTGTCTAAATGGTCCCCAGACCAGTGGGCACCTGAAGTGAGGGTTCCCACAGCTCAGCATCTGGACAGCTGTGACTTCACTGGGTAATATGTTAAGAACTGGACAGTGGGAATAGGAAGGAGACCACAAGGTAAAGACTCCAGTGATCTCTGTTTACAGCTTTATGTCATCTCTGCTTTGTAGTATATTCCTGATCTCAAATACAACCTTACTAAGAAGCTACACAAAAACTCTACAAGAACAGATCAATACCTACATTACTGCTTCATACTTTACTGTTTGTGTATAATAATGACATGACTTATCCTGACTGCTAAGCCAGACAGTTTAGACCAACTGTACTAAATCTCTCCCATTTTTTATTGCTCTTCCCTGTTTTTTTGTCCTGATATGCAAAATCTCTCTATCGGGACAGTTGTAGACACTAGAATAGATTTTGTTACCTGTGCCAACCCAGTCTCTGACTGCTTATTCATTCTCTCTACCACAAACAGTATTTTTGCATTACAAAGTACACCTTCCATTTGAAAATGTGTCACCTTCCACATCTGCAGATGTAGAAGGTATATTTTCATGAATAATTCAAACCAACAATGAGGCTGAAGGGAATACACTGTAATAAACTGTATAAGCATAAAGCCCTGAAGCACCCTGAACTTCATTTTTGGTATTAGAAAAGAAAAGCATCAACTTATTTGACTTTGATTTGATATTAAGGGAACATTTTATTTGTTCAAATACTTTAGCAATTCAAAGTTTGCAGGAGAAAAGCACTTCCCTGTGTGCAGGACTTTGAGCATAAGCTTCCCCAGGTGCACAGAGCTAATGTTGTGCTCTCACACTGCTGAGAGGGATTTCTGAGACTCAGCATCAGGAGGAATGGCTGGATGCAAATGCTGTTGGCTGGCTGGATGTTTGTATCCTTTACAGAGGATGTTGGTTGTTCAGAGGAATATTTTGACCATGCAAACATGCGCTGTGTTCAACAAAGCTGAAGTTGCACTTTTCCAGATGAATATTTCCAAAATCACATTCTAATTCTTGTTTGCTTTCACAGAATCACAGAATGGGTAAGGTTGAGAGGGACTACTGGAAGTCATCTGGTTCAATCCCCTTGCTCAAACAGGGTCCCCTACAGCACATTACTCAGGGCTGTGTCCAGGTTGCTTTTGAGTATCTCCAGGGAAGGAGACTCCACAATCTCTCTGGGCAACATGTGCTGGTGCTTCATCACCCATACAATAAAGAAGTTGTTCCACATGTTCAGATGGAACTTCCTGGAACTTCAGGAGGGACTTTTAAAGCTAGAGCTCATTCTAACTACTTTTGCTGAGCTGTCAGACTGACATGTATACACCTGCTCTTCTTGCTTGCAGGAAGACACACCAGAGGTCTGTCATGACTGCCCTGACTAGAGAGAAAACAAGAATATAACACATCTTAGAGACCTTTTTTAGCCTCTGTGATTCTGCAATTTTGTGCAGAGAAGGCTTTTTCATTGATTACAAATACTTCAGTTCACATCCTAATACATCTGCTGTTCACTGGAGTTTTGCCTTTTGTGTTCATATTTTGTGCTATTTTTGAGACCTTTTTACATTCTAAACCATAAGAAATGCTTTGAAAACCATCTATTTTTGCAAAAATTTAGGTCTCACAGAGCTCTTTCCTCCCAACCTTTTAATTTTGCAGCATTACCAGTTTGGGTATATTAAGCATTTTCTTACCTCTTAAACTCAGGTAAGGTTTGCAAGTTATGTGCCATAGTTTGGTGAAATTAGGCTACTGTTTTTTATGTAGATATCTGCATAGGTGATCTGACAAGCATCTGAATGCAGAGCAGACTTCCCAATTTCCCCTGGGTTTATTTGTCCTGACCACCGAGGCCTTCTTGTCAGGAAGCAGAAGACTGGCAGAGAGCTCATGTTGTCTCATTTTGAACAATTTGTAAGTACTGCAGGACAAAATTCAAGAAATAAAAATTGTATTTTATTGTATTGCATGAGTCTAGCATATAATTTTTTATTTGCTTTCTACTCCCTTGGATATGAATTGTAAAACATTTTAGCAATGCAGAAATATTCATTTTCTCCATAGCCAGAACACTGAAAGCAACCAGCAGAACAGTAGAAATCATTCCTTCATGAGAATAATACATCACCCTGTAAACAGCTTTGAGAATACTCTTCAGTTTTGACACTAAATTTAGCCATGTCTTATCAACAGAGTAGTATCTAGAAAATCCGATTTACATAACATAAAAATCAGTCATTACTCAAAATTGTTCATGAATGCTTGCATCAGAAATCACGTGCTTCTCTAGACACAATATCCGACTCTTATTTACACAGTTAAATTGGATTTCTCACCCTTCTTGTTGAACTGAGTATTTGTTTAGATACTTACAAACATAGCTAAAACTGTGTGCACAGCCAGTCCGTGGAAACCATGCAAGCCTCCCTCTGCTTCTTCATGTCAGTCATGTTTCCCAACTCATATTTCTCAGTGTAATCTGAATTTGTGTTATTGTAGGCAGGTGGCTACCTTTAATATCTACTGCCTGTAGCACAGTACTCGTGGCATAATTTGAGTCATTAGGAAGATAGTAGCACATTTAAACATTTAAAGAATAACACATGGTGAGAGATTAGGAGTGCTAGGAAATTATTTCCTGAGACATTCGGACTGCTAGGGAATTATTTCCCTTCTCTAAGATATCTACAGCAAGAAGTAGAAGGGTCTGGTTTTCTCTAGCTGGTCTATCCTTAAAGGAAAGAGTCTTTCAGGGCTGGAGTGCATTTAGTCTGCTTTGCCTGGCACTCTTCTGCTGAGGACAGTCTTTCTGGTGGCCTGGGAGAAGCAGCTGGTCCCAGGAAGGACCAAGCTCAGGATAACCAGTCGTGACATGCTGAGCACAGTTGCAATTTGTAAAGATGAGGCTCAGTGGAGCTCTTTCATGTTGCTCAAGAAGAATGACATCTTTGGAGAACCTACATTAAGAACCTAAGCAAATGTGTGATCTTCAAGGATGCAGGTTGCCTGCCATTCAGATTAAATTTAGACAGTATTAGGCAAGAATCACTATGTATGAAAATCAAATTTGAGCTAAAAGAAGTGCTTTAGGGAACTGACAAGAGGTTCCCTGACTTAGAAATGTCATCGTCTCTTCCCTAATAGTGATTTATGGAGTCATTTCCATGAACCCACCAAAATGAAAGACTCATAACCAGAAGAATCGTATTTTTTGTTTTCAAGTGTTTTTCAGCCTTTTTCTTTTAAACCCTTTTTCCTTACATCCATCCACAGTATCAGATTGAAGTCCATCATTATTGGAAGCAACTCCAAAATCTGCAAGGTGACAAGGTGAGAAGCAGATTTTGAGAGCCATGTAACAGGTCCAAACCCAGCTGATGTCCCTCTGCATGGAGCACTGGGGGCTGGGGAGAGTCCTCCTCCTGCTGGTTCCTCACATGGGAATGGAGTGCACTGGGAAGCAAGGGGAGCTCAGACTGCTCCACAGCTGTGCCTTTGCATTTCTTGGCTGTACCCAGTGTGCAGCACGGGGATGTACTCAATTCAGCCAGCAAACTTAACACCTCCAGAGACTTTCCACTCACCCACTATCTTTTCCCAGTGCAATATATATACATTGAGGCTTTTGTGGACATCCATGTATAAGAACTCATTTAAGAAAGTATACATGTTATTTCTCTGGCTTCCTGGACTGCAGTAGCAATTAACTAAGTTTCATTGCTTATCTCTGAGTTGTAGGAGGAGCAGCAGAAGCCTGATACTACTTACATGCAGGGATTAAGGACGTGACCCCAAATGAACCCCATTTACTTGCACAGCAACTCAAATGTCATCAGCCTTAAAAATCAATGAACACTGAATTATGAATAGTTTTTCATAAGGAAAGTTTGAGAAATATTGATATGACTCCTGAGCAGTTGGTTCCACAATATTAATATGAGCTGTGAACCTAATTAGAGCTACACACTCAGCAGAATATGGATAAAGACAAGGTAAAGTATCACCTTCTGCCTTTCACAAGGAATTGAGTGGCTTGCTTGAAATTTCATATTTGATATTCCCTAAGTAGGTTAAAAATGCAATTACAAAATAAAATAATAAATCCAAAGCTAAAAAGCTGTGTGCAAAGCAGGTGCCCTTTTCTTGTCCACAAGGACAAAATTTATATGACTAAATTTGATGTTTCTTTTCTTTTGACAATCTCCATGTGCTTCAATCAATGAAAGTAACTTGTTTTGCATCTCTCTATTCAGACTACATCTTTTCCCCAATTATATTTTCTTTTTCTTTCAGTCCTGAGTGCATTTTTACTTTCCCAGTCTTTCAATATATCTATCATTACCACATGTATATAGCCCCTCTGTTAAAGAATACATAGCATGCCACTCTACCCCCTTCTAATACAGTTGAGGAGCTTCTTGTTTGAAACATTCTACAACAAAATAGTAAATGGCAAGTAATTGTTGTACTTGGTCCTTTCTGTTGCTGGTGGACAGTGGGAGAGGCTTTTCCTGGGAGGCACAATTACTGGCACAACATAGCACAAGTCTTACCAGCTGTGGTGTGGCCCTGCTGCCTTGGGAGAACAAAGATGTAAGCATTCACTGTACATGTCCCAGCCCATGAATACCTAAGGCTGTTACAGCAAACAGGATAGGAGGAAATTCGATTATAAATGGTGACTTGTTTTCTTACTGTTGCCCACAATAAACATATTTACAATTCAGTGGTGTAAGAAATTATGGATGTTGAAGAAAAGCCTGTTTGTATCTCAAGCATGGTGAACAATGGGTGAACTTCAGCCCCATGTTGAATCCATTAGAATCAATGGAGTTTCTTCTTCTTTGGGCCATAATTAAAGGCCAGTTGTCCCATCTTTCCCTCCAGATTGCTGCTGTGGAGCAGCCACAGTGGGTGTGCTGTTGGCTCAGTGGCTGTGCTGGTGCTGCTTTGCCTGATGGGGCACATCAAGCAGCACCCACAGAATCAGGGAGGGACATTCCTGGGATCCCCCAATAGCAGTTTTCTGTAGGATACCTCCTCACTCTAAGGGTTCACCTTCAGCTTAACCAAGGAGAAGCCACATATCACCTGAAGGCTCATGCACATGGAAGCCAGGTCCTGTTTCCTGCAGTGCCTTTGCAGAGCTGATTTGTTTGGAGCCAGGTTGGGTTTGTGGCCTTCAGGGACAAGACAGATAAAAAGTCCCTTCTCTGAATCAAACTGCCATCTATGCTGCTCTCAGTGCTGATGCTCCCTCTGCTCTGGCTGCTTAAGCCCAGGGGCTGAGCTCTGTCAGAGCTACAAATCACCATGCAGCCATTGCAGGGCGTCCTGCTTCTCTTCACAGGGATACCCAGATGGGCACACATCCAAACACTGTTTAAAGTTCATGCAGTTCTACTGTTAGGTTAGGGCCCCACCCTCATGCTCCATCACACTGGAGGTACTACAAACCCCTGAAGGGATGTGGTACCAGCTGATATCCAGTTGGCAATGCTCAGATATTTTCATTGTAACAGCCCTCCATGTCATCCTGTGCAATTTAACCTGATTCTCTTTTGCCTCACACCGACACTCTGCCTCCTTTGTTGCCAGCTTACTTACTCTAATGCTGGACACCAGGAGTCCAGGAGCCATCAGAGCAGACAACCCAACATGTTCAATTAGTTTTTGTTGTTTGCTATTCAAAACACTAATCTCAGCATTGGAGCCAGCAAGGTTTTGCAGGTTTTTTCTTCCTTTATTTCTCTGCAGCAGAACACAATAGATGTCAGTGCATGCAATGCCCACTTTCATGGCCATGGAAAAATAAATGGCCATAACTCTGGGTTTTCAGTTTCACAGACAATGCACCTGAGAATTCATAGCTGGCAGCAGCTTGGGGAGTGCGGACAGCTACATTTGAAGTCACTACTGAGACAGAATTATTTTAACAAGGTATCAACACAGCTTTAAAGTCCAACAGGGAATATGAATATGTCCCGAGAGAATACAGGGGAAAATTAAACAATGACATTATGCATACAGTTGTGTGTCTATTGTGTTCCCCAGTTTATGTTTACCCAAAGTGTAACGAAATATTCGAAAAATCATGCCTTTGAAAATCATCCTGTATGATTTTCCCCAAGCCAAGCAATATGAAATGATCTTTGCTGCTCAGGCATGCAGCTTTGGTGAGGTTATTACTGAGTTCACAACACAGATGGACAGTCTCATTATATAGAACAAATGAGAATTGTCTTTATTACAGTATTTAATTGGCCATCTCCAGACAAGGTAGGGCAAGGCATGTTCCTCCATAATGATGCTGGAGAATGATTTCCAAGCTTTCCATGAGCTTCTCTTCCGTCTGACAACTGATTCTTTTTGGTGGAACAGGCTCCACTCTCAACCTCTGCCACCTCAGGGGGAGCAACATCCCTTCCTCTCCCTCTTACCCTCAAACACTTCCATCTGTGTTTGCTGTCACTGACCCCTAATGCTGAGTGCAGAAGCCGTCAGAACTGCAAATACTCAACGTGTCAGTATATCAAAGAAGGAACAGTTTTCACCCAGTTGCCCACAACACTGTGGCTTTATGATCCCTCTCTTCTTTATTTGGCTGAAGAACCCACATGGGGGAGCCCAGTGTTTCCAACCTGCCCATTGCTGATCTCCCAGCACAGGCTGTGCTCAGACCCTACTGTGTCCTCAGCCCCAGATCACTCATTCCCTGTGAGGTGACCTGCTTTCACCAAGAGGACAAGAGTGCCCCCATGTCTCCTCTCAGGGTAGTATGGTGGTTCAGGCAGTCAGGTGGGAAGCAGGAGGAGGTATTGGTGCTCCTAAGGGAGAGGAGGGAGCTCAACACACTTCAGGATGGAGGCTGACTGCCCTGCATCATCCAACCCTGATAGTTCTCAGCACAGCAGCAGCTCCTTTGTAAGGAAAAAAAGCCAAATGTTCAGAGATGCTGGCACTGCCAGAACTAGGCAGCAGCTGCAATCTGGCATCACATTCTTGGACTTCTGTGCCTGACACTCCCTTTTAGCCCTCAGCTGAGTGCCATAACTGGGGATTTTGGTTGTTTTCACACAGTTGTACCCTCCAAGCAACTCAGGATTGTCCTTTTAGGTGTACTTGTGCTTAGTTGTGCGTGCCCTCGGCTGAAAGAGTGTGCACAGGGGCCAGAGGGAACCACTGGCTCAGGGAGTTACTGCTGCTCATAGCCTGCTACTGCTGAGTACTGGAGTGCAGCCCGGCAGAATTAACCTAAAAGATCACAAATTATGCACATTGCAGCTAGGAGTATAATTGCTCTGCTATTATGTACCCGATTTCTGTAAAATAGCATTATTTTACTGTTTAGAAATGTGTCTTTACCAGCAGCTATAAATATACTTGCATTCCACAGCGGGTTAATTAAACATCAATTAAAATATTTATTGAATAACTTATTAATTGATATAACTACCATGTTACATGAAAAAATTGTTTAGAGATGTGAAATTATATCTTAGACTCATGCAGTTACAGCTGATGAAACTGTAATTTTATACGATACATTGAGAATAAGCATTTGTACACTTTTTTTGAACCCTCTGTTTTTAAGCCCTCCTACTTCATGAAAGTTAATTTGTTTAGACAGTATTTTAAAATATAGATGACAAATTAAAATGCTACATAACGGTTTTACAGGTAAGCTTTGGAAGCAGCAGAGGTGAAGCAGGAGGGGCTGTGTCTCAATCTCTGCAGCACAAATTCAAGCACTTTATCCGCTTTTGCGGGGGAAGCGTTTGGTATGCACAACGTACTAAGGAGAAAATTACAAGGAGGAATCTCTAGCAGCAGCACTCATAAATTATGTTGCCAAACCCCTCCTCTCAGTGACATCCTCACAATCAAGCTGGCACTGCTTTCATTGTGGAGGTGGGAAGCATCCTCAAGGTTACATGGCTTTTGGCTCCCAGCCTCTCCTTCCCCTCCTTTCACCTCGGCATCACTCCAACACACCCTTCCTTACACTCATCCCTCCTAACATTCACCCTCTCCCTTTTTTTAACCTGCCATACCACACTCTTAACCAAACTTATCTGGGTGATGACAAAAACGAAAGTAGCAGAAAAATATATCATCCCCCTGCCAAAACAGTTGGCAGGTAGTTGAGCCATATTCCTCTATTGAAGGGGATAGGAGCTCAACAGGAGGAACTGAGCTACTCCTACTCTTTTCCCTGCTTCATTTGGCATTTTCAGATGTATTACACATAGGCTATTTGTGAAATGAAATACACAGGCCATGAAATCAGTAAATGTTGTGACACAACAGCCATGTGAGTAATAACTTGTCGAGGGCTAGACCTTTTCCTTTCCACCTTAAAACACTGGATCACTCTGCTTTTGATGCTGGTCCAGATTTCTAGTGTTTATTTTGAAAGCATTACTGGGACTTATCTAGCGTAAACGTTACTGTTTATCAGCTGCCACACTTCTAATTGTGAGGGATGTCCACAGGAATTAACACCATTTGCAGAGAAGAAACGTGGGCACAGTGCTTGCAGCTTGCCAAGATGCACAGATTGCATGTGAGCAGGGGCGTTCTCCAGACACACACACACACACACACATACACTTCCTCCTGTAAAAGATGTCAGCTTGTCTCTGCAATACTCAAAGCAGAGCATGTTGCTTGCCTCTGGCTCAGGATTTCCCTCCTGCCCCTCCCAATAGCACCAAGACAAACCATGAAATGGCCTTTATAATGAAAAAAAAAAAGGCAGGCAATTAGTAGGCCAGAAGGGAAAATATGATGCTATATGGTTTCTTTCTTGCTGCACTTAATAGATTAACTATGCCTGTAATTTAATAAAAGGCTGTTTGTGGAGGGCATGTGACAGAGAACAGATGCAGTGAATACTGTTTTTAAATTTTCTTCTTTATTCAGTTATTGAGATTGAGACTCTGAAAGAGATTTCCCCTCAGACCTGAATACTGCATTCTGGTATTTTTACATACTTCAGGCTGTACTTATGCTACTGTACATATTTTGGTGAAAAAAACCCTTTTTATTAAACTTTTTCCATTATTTACTATAAAGGTATTTCCTCATGTTTGACTTACACTTCTGTGAATGCCTCCAGAATAGAAATTGGATATAGATAAGTAAGCATCAAAAAGATAAACTTTTTTTGAAAACTAGGCACCTTTGAGATCAGGGAAACCCCCTCTTTCAGCAGGGCCAAATTTTTGTCCTCAGATCTTTCTAGCTATTGAAAACTATGAGGTTGGCTGTCAGCAGCTCTGGGTTTTTCAATATTTATTTATTGTATATATTATT
Source organism: Cettia cetti (assembly GCA_013401135.1). Lineage (NCBI taxonomy): Eukaryota > Metazoa > Chordata > Aves > Passeriformes > Sylviidae > Cettia > Cettia cetti. The sequence goes on from VZUI01040477.1 coordinate 26,313, forward strand.
CTATGAAGGCTGGTGCCACTCTGATCCCACAGCACTGATTTCCATTGCAGTAGAATGGCTCTCACCCAAACAGCCCTTCAAGAGGCTTCACTCCCTGCCTGGTTTAATCCAAATTTAAAGGGAAGAAGGTATCAGCATGTTTCTGGCTAGATGGGAGAGATATTTGGTGGGAAAGAAGTGGAAAGTACTGAGAGCCCCTGACAAGTAACTTGATCTTCTTTGCACCAGAGCAGGAGAGGAGGAAGGGAATCATTAGGACTGTGATTAAGTGCCTTTGGTTTAAGCAGTTATTACATGCTACTTGAGCCCTGTGAGAAGGAAAGTGTGTCTGCTTTCCATGCACACATGCAGAATGGCTTGTGAGGGTCACCACACAGCTGTGACTTTGCTTGTGCAGTGCCATGGCCAGTGAGCAGGAACTAGGTATCTCATTCCTAGGATGAGCAGCACCCTTGGGAGCAGCTGGGAAAGAGAAACTTATCTGGGCTACTACCAGAATTATGATCCATGTGTGTGACAGACAGTTTTCTGGAGCCTGGCTCCAGTGTTGCAGCAGCTGTGGCAAGAAAATCAGACAAATAAACATTAACCCCTTTTCTCTGCAGATTCTTTGTCAGACCAGTCCTGATCTGAAGCAGTCGCTCTGCCATGCTCTCAGAGCACTGGTAACTTTGGGGGTGCCCTGGGGCACGTGAGGTTACAGTCTGTGCACCTGCCAAAAGCGTGGCCACCATGGAGGGCCAGGATGCAGCATTTGTGCCTATAGCTGGCCTGACTTCTGTGGCTGACCAGGACACAAACATCAGGGCTGTGTTAAGTACCCCTGTGTTTTGCAGGAATTGTCTTTTTCTTCTCTTCTCAGCCGTGGAGAAGAAATCAAGAGGCATGAGTAGCCTGAGAAACAAGCCCTCCAGCTGCACTGTAGGGACTGAAAGCCTCCGTGTCCTCCTTACCAAAAGGAGTAGTGAAAGTGGAGACTCTCAGGTGTGAAAGCCAAACAGCAACAGCAGCTTGGCACTTGAGGAGTCTGTCATTGTTGGGGAACTGGAAGGGAAGAGAGGCTGTCTGTTTTTCTAGCTTCAGCTTATGGTCAGCTGGGGTTCTGATTGCAGGTGAGGAAAGACAGAAAAGAGCACCTGCCTGAAAAAATGTGAACCTCGGGTTTCTTCTGCCTGCCTTGCAGCACCACATTTTCAGGCCCCCTTTCAGTAAGGCTCGCCAGCATGGGCACACCTAGGGTAGACACAGCTCAGCCCAATAGTGGGCATGTCTGGATCCCTTCAGAAGTGAGGACAGCACATCAGGACTTGAAGAAATCTGACAACCTATTTTTTTTCTAGTACAACTTTCCTGAGATGGACACCATGCCCACATCTGTTTTGTGGGGTCTGTGGCACTGCCTCATGCGGCATCTCTGTTCTCCTGACCACAGCTTCTGCACTTGATGCTTCCTCCCACACTTTCCTGAGGGATGCAGTAAATAGTGTAGCTCTGTCTTTTAGTCTTCTATTGTATCACTTGAAGGATTGTAAGACCAGCATCTGCAAGTCCTGAGGTGTGCAGTCATCAGCAGAGTGCACCCCACTCACACAAGCACTTCATTGTCTTGGGCTCTGAACCAGGGCCCCCAGAGAAATTCCAGGTGTGAGAGGAAGAGGCAGAAGGTGAAGTCAGGCTTGGGGAGGGGAGGGGAAAAGGATGAGGGGACAGCAGCAGGAGTTTGGCAGTGCCAGGAAAAGGTGAAGAGGATTAAGAAGCCCAGAACAAGGCTTCCCCTGTGCTTCAACTTGCTGAACTAAGCACGCCACAGTTTATGCTGGTGGGGTAATGCCAGTTCATTTACAAGATCTGCTGACTGGAGGATTCTGCATGTGTATCTATCTATCTATATTGATATATGTATATATAGCTTTTGGCTTCTGAGGTGTTTTTCCCAAATAGCTGAACTGACAGAACAGCCCTTATAGCAGCAGGGTATTTGCACATTCAGATGTACCCACTGATGGCTTCCTCGTCATAATCTGGCACTCCGCACATTTGTGGGATATTTATGGACAGGAATCAGTTATATTTTGGGAGAAGGAAGCTACTACAGCAGGAAAAATAACCACGAAAGGGAAAACATGACAGAGAGGGTAGGAAATAGAAGGAAAATTCTCACTGTATTACCACAGGAGCTAAGAGCTTTTATCACACATGACGGTAATAAGAGTTTACAATGCAATGCAGCCCTAGTGCAGGGTGATCTGCATCTCTGGTTTGGCTGGAATGGGACTGGAACACAAGCCTGAAAATAACAAGATGCTGTTTTGTCTCAGATCTCTGTCATATGCTCGTGTCAGGTCACACCACACCACCCAGCAGAAACGTGTTCCTGCCACATCCTTCCTCTCTGGTTGCCCCTTCTTACACTTTCATCTGCATTTCATTTTTCAATGAGGGGGTAATACTTGGTCTTCATATCCCACAGGAATTAATTTCATCCCAGCTCAGGAAAAGGAGCATGCATCCTTAAGTAAAGAGATATTGCGCTTAAATAATATTGGTATGCTTTAAAAGAAAATTCCAGATGCCAGTCTTGCTGCTCCTATCCATGTGTTATCTACATCCTGCATGAATCACACAGAGCACAAAAGACTCCCTGTCTGATTTTCCTTGGCTGTGTCATAATGGAAGGTTAATGACAGCGCAAAACACAAAACTCCTGCTAGCTAATGCCATTAAAGCATTTAGCTCAGAAAAACAGCAATGTACCTTTTCAAGCAAATGCAAATAAGCTTGATTAAAAAAATCCTGCAGAAGTCTGGCACATTTGCTCAGGCCAATGAAATTCAAAGTATTGCCATAATACCTGCCTTATAAAAATGCATGTATTTCTTCAGCTGTGTGTATTTAAACATTTTAGCAGTTCTAATGAGCTTTCAGAATGAAGCTACTACAGCAATCAGCTTCTGTGTAACAAGCAACATTTAAATATTAAAAACGTAAATTAGGCAAAGCTGGTTAATTACAATTTTCCAAATACTGCAAAAGTGAAAGTAAGACTATTAACTGCTTTGAAATTCAGATATCAGTTCCTCCCACTCAGGGAACATCTAGTTCAGTAGTGAAGATGAAGTTACAGAACAGTCTCCTGAGCTAGCCAAAACAGTATCTGCTTACCAGAAATAAAAATCCTGCATTTCAGATGCAATTGAGAGATTTTAAAACGCCACAAAGGTTCAGGGAAATCCTTTTTTTTTTTTTTTTTTTTTAAGATCAAAGCATATCAATTCCTGCAAATAAAAATATCACCCAGGAAACAGAATTTCTGATGAAACACAGGCTTTTACCTCTGATGCAGGGCACTGTCTTCAGCCATGCTGGGAGCAGGGCAGTCTGGGTCTCACCTCCACAGCCATCCAGTGTGTGAGGATGTTTTCCTCACTGAGCACAGAGAGAAGCATTTATGTCAAGTTCACCCACTGCCAAGAGTGTGCAGGCAAGTATCTGAGCTACAGTTTCTCTGTCCTTCATAAAAATTACCTCGGCAGCAAATATAATATCAGCAGAGTATTTACAAAAGCCAGCTGATGAGGACATTATCCTAATTTTCTTTTAGAGAGCACAGGTTGGCATATGCTGGAATTCAAACCCATTCCATTGACCCATTTCCTTCAGAGGGAAAAAAGTAGATGGAATCCTCTTTGAAGTCACCCACTGGGGTGTCCCAGATCCCCATTCAGCCATTACACACATCTCCATTTACTGACATGGGTGCAGGCACAGAGTAAATTGCCTAGCAGAAAGATGACAAATGGCTCCAAAATTGTAAAATCTTTTGAGTGTATCATCTGCCTGTACTGCTTCATCCTGCAGAACAAAGGGGTGCAGAAAATTTCTCCTTCTCAGTCTTCACTGGGACTGATTGAAACAACAAGGAAGTCATCCCTCTTCAATGAGCTCCGGAAGTTTTTAATATCAATACTGAAAAAAGCCATATTATTTTCTCATTTTTTTACTTTATACATTGCTGCAATTCAAAACCTTATGAGATAATGTCTTGCAAAAGCAAGTAAAATGTTTTATTATACTTCCTCACAGGAGTAAATGTTTTTGTTGTTGCTCAAGGAAATTGGATTTCATTGCTAGCTCTGCAGTGGTTGTGTGAACATTTATGTTTCTAAAGCGTCTCAAAATTATGCATGTTGCCTTTGTTTCCTTTTAAGTTATCTTTAATTTCCCATCTGTCTCTGACCCACCCTGGTTTTGCCTAAAATGCCAGCTGGCCTATTTAGCTTCATCTAAGGTGGAAATGAAGTCCCAAACTATTTCTGGAAGACATTGTGTATTAGAAGGATCAACACTTAGTGGCATCTTTTCACTTGCAACCCCCTAGCTGGCTTAGTTTGGGGTTGTCTTCAGGCAAATATCTCCCAAAAGGAAGTGAGAAAATGAAAAGGTTTACTCAGCTAACTTTTGACTGCTTAATAAGAATTGAACAAACACTTATCACTCAAGCATACTGTAAACTAGGACAACTGTTACCATTAACAAATAAAACAACCTGTAATGCTTCAGATCAGTAAAGAGAATAGCTGCTGTACACCAGGCTGAGTAAAACCTTTCAAACCTTTCAGCCGAATTAATGGCAAGTTAGTTTTTGCAATTGTAATTTTTTGTGTATTTTAGCTTAGAGTCTGTGGGTTCCCAGTCCTGGAAGATCCCTGAGTCTTGCCATTGCACATAGTGTAAGAGATTGTCTTCCCAAAAAAAGGTTACAGATATGGGGGGTTTTTTGTTACTTCTGGGAGACTGAGAAAAGAACATGCTGATTGTAAAATACCACTGTTGAGACACTGGATCAGATCTTATTTCACTGAATTTAGAATAAGGTTATTTAAGCCAGTGGAAGGAAATTTAGTGTCACAGTGATTTTTAAAGATTGTTTTTGTGGTTGCTTCAGATTGTGTTCAAGAAGGCCTGATACTTGACATTGTTTTACTGAAGTAAATTTCAGTTACTTTATTGAAATAAAGTTCAAAAGGACTAGGCTCAGAAAGGAAAAAAATGGATCTATAAAAGCAAAAGCTGCAACAATTGTATAGATTTCTCTGCAGAAAAGATTTTATCTAGTCTTCTCAGTTAGTTCCCTTTGAAAGGATAACTTCAAAGATGTTCTCTGCAATGACAGTGCTTCAGCGCTGTACCACAGCAGCAAGGAGCCAGCAACAAGTTCTCTAAGTGAAGTCCTTTATAAAAAGCCCTCCACCTTATTCTGTTCATGCTCAAATGTTAACATCTTAATGGTGCTCTTTGATCTGTAAGATTTAGAAGCAGGCATAAAACCAACAAAACCTTACACAAGCCCATCAGTGAGAGAGAGAGAGAGAAATACAGAGGTGGACACTCACTGCATTCTCTGAGGCATTTCACAAGCAAACTCCTTTGCTGACTGGTGTTAGTTAAAATCATTGTGGTTCTCCTTCCTTTCTCTCAACCAATTTCTTTCATTGACTTGCCTATGACTGCTTTTCCTAGGACAGAACTCTGAGTGAATCCACAGCTGCTTGCCGTATGGTTCCTGCTCATGATTCTTGGCCAGTTGTGGCTTCATCCAAAATATCCCTGGGTTTCCCTACAGACATATTAGGCCAGATTCTCTTTTACTTTCTGTTTCCAGCTGAGCTAAGTGTTTCATGTCTGGAAAATTACAAGCCAACACAAAGCTCTTTTGGACAATTCCTACATGATTATCAGCAGTGAGTACTTCAATTTCTTTTGGGGATGGAAAGGGCAGAGGGGGTAATTGCTGCTCTAGACACAGACACTTGCTGTGGATGCATGTTTACAGCAAAATGTGTGGTTTCTCTGCCCAGGGCAAGCTTCTGCCTAGAGAAGTTACCCTTCAATATGGGCATGCAGCATTTCACTGTTGGCAGGGTAGCCACTTTTGAAGGATTTTTTTTCTTTTTCGAGAGGTGACTCTGTGTAACTAATAACAGCTTCTTCAACAACAGCCCTGATGACCAGAACACAAACACCTCAAAACCTAATTGTTTCCATTTTTTTTTTTCCCTCTGGTAGTAATTCTAAGTTATCTATCTTAAAGGATGCATCCTTATTTTCCTGAGCTTGGCTAAAGGCCCACTACCAGTGGGGTGTTTACATTTTTTTGACATTTAGGTTTTTTTACACTAAGAAAGGTATGGGCCTGCTCCAAAGCCCCTTGTCTTCACTTTACTAAGACCATGCTTAAGATACTTGTGCTATCATTCTTCTCTCTGCTGAAAGGAGAGTAGGACCAGTTGAGGCCTTAATGAGATATTTAAATTCGTTTGAATGGGATCAAGGAAAGTGTATGGAATTCATTCCCCACACCCCAAAGGGAAGAAACCACCCAGCTACATGGATAGAAGAGATGTCCCCAGCAGAAGGCTGGTAGAGGACACAGTTTAGGGACTCTCAGAGAAAATTATTTTCTCTCTCTGTTGAAATCTTGGAAAGCATGGAAAACCCCGCAAGACAGCTGCTTTGTTCTCTCTGGGAGACAGCCTGGAGGTTCCTAGTTTGAAAGAAGAATGGAGGGGGAGCACTGGGGATCTCCATCCTAGCTGGCAACCTGGGGACCTCAGTGTGAGTGCTCATGTGCCCCTCACAGCCATGCTGTGCAGCTGAGCCACAGTCTGCAGCGTCCAGCACCGTGCTGAGGGCACGGGTCAGCCTTGCTGCTCTTCTCTCCCTCCATTGTGACTCTGTCATTCTACAGATTCACAGGGAAAAACCCCATGGATTTGTTTAAGTAAGTGCTGGAAATGAAAGTTTGAGTTTGCTGATGGTTTTTCCCTTTTCCCCATGCCTCTTGGTATCAAAGGAATAACAACAACAAAAAAAAATTTCTCCAGCATTAATTCCTGCAACTAAATAAACCAGCAAGTTAATGCCAGAATCCTTTTTCCTATTTTTAGTTTCCTCTGCAGAAGACATGAATTTATTATGTTATAGTGTGAGGAATGTTTATGTTGGTAGCAGTTCTCTGATGAAGGAAAAATATTAGCTCAGTAAGAGCCCAGGTAATAAGGGAAATCTGAATCTGACCTATGCTTTGATAAACATCAAACCTGTCAAAATAAAATATCTTCAAATTTTAACTCAACAAATTCTAAAAATAAAAACAAAGGAAATGTCTTTACAGTGTCCTTTTAAATAACCTTCAGAACTGGAAGCACCATTTCTGAAAGTCTATTTAAATTTCTGTAAGCATCTAAATTACTCGGGGGAGAGAAGACAGAGGAACAGATAACAAAAATCAATACATGCTTTTAGTAAAGGACAGTGGCAAAGGAGAAAGAATGTAAACAATTATAAGAACAGAAGATTGCTGTAGCTCTAGTAATATTTCAGCCCCTTTCATCTTGTTCAACCTGCTGTTCAGTTTCCCTTATTTTAGACAGGGGGGTTGTTAAAGCTCTTTCCAGCCAAGGAATGGAAGAAAGCAGCCTGCTTTCTTCTGTGTGCTTTTTTAAAAGCAGAGAATAACTACATTAAAACACTTCCTGGCCTTTTCAGGTTTTGAACAGAGGCTTATTGGGAGTGTCCATGACTCTTTTGCACGTGCAGGCCAGCTGTGCTAAAGACTAGTGTGTATTTAGAGCAATGCATTCACCTTTGAGGGAAAAAAAAAATCACTAGATGCTCCCTGGCACCCTTCACACTGTCCCTCACTGGAGCAGCCATTCTTGTCCATGACTCCCTGGGCATTCATCTCAGAGCTTATGATGAAGGAGCTCTGCAGTACTGCACCAGTACCACTTGAATAAGAATGAATCTGCTTTATAACGCAATTACACAGCTACTTAATTGTTTTAAATATTAATAATTCAGGATTCTTAGGGATGGCAGCAAGAATTATGAGAAGTGCATGTGTATTAAATAGGGTTGCCAGAAAGACCAGAAGCAGAAGAGCTTGTGCACATATTAGCTCAGCTCTGTAGTGAATATGAAGTGCAAGAGGTGATACTGGAAAGTTCCAGATGGGCTTGGCTGACACACTGGTCTCTTTGATCCTCGCCAGGGCTGCTCCCAGTAGCACGTGCTCAAATGCTTTGTTCGCCCCCATTTTTATGTAACCAACTTCAGTCCTACTATACCCCAATCAGTTAATTTCCTCTTTGTTTTCTCTTCTTTCTTTCATGAGATATGGCACACGTGGCAATGAATTCCGGATTAAATGTTACTGCTGTTCCCTGCCACTGTGTGGACACAGACCAAGCAGGATCAGAAATGAGGAAGATGAAGATGTCTTGAGTTCTGAAAGCCCGCTCAGGTTTCAACCTCTGCACCATTGGCTTCTGCAGGCGAGCTGCTGAAGCCCAGCCACGCCCTTGTGGTGCCCAAGGAGAAGACTGTAACTTGCATTTATGCCACTTGAACTTCCTCCTTAGCTTGGTATCAGCTGGAGATGGTCTTAATCTTGGTGCAGCCATGAAAAGAGACCTCTGGACTGCCCAGATGTGACCACTACAAAGGATGTGCTGAGTCACACAGCCCGCCCAAATCTGCCTCCTGGCTTGAGGCAAATTTCTGTTCCTCCTTCTCTCACCATGTTGGATGAATAGCCAGCAGCTGCCTCCTGCTCTGCTTACCCACGCTGGGCAGGGCCACAGCTGCTTCACTTCCTGTGGCTGCAGAGATTTGAGTCCACCTCTGGAATCTGTTCTTGTGTCAAGCTCAGCACCAGAGGCCCAGAGGATCTTTGAGCATCTCCTCTGGGTGCTGGGCTGGGCTGGTTTTCACTGAAGCTTGAAAAGAGACGTATTTTTTCCTGAGGAATCAGTTGTTTAAAAAACAGTATAAAATGATGGGGGAAGGGTGTGGGGGGGTGTTGAAGGCAGAGAAGGGGGTAGAGCAGGAGGGGTGGACTCCAGGGATTTTATCTACATGTGCAAAGAAAAGCCTTTTGCTCCATTAGTCATCATGTAATGGAACAACTGGCCTCTGCAGGTGTCAGGGTTGTAGTGATCTCATTGCAGTTGCAAGGTGGGTTTCACCAAAGACAGTTAATAGGATCAGTTAATGCTTTTAAACCAGCACCAGCTGGAAAAATCCTGCTGTACAGAAGCTTGCCAGAGTGATGTCAGGTGCCCAGGGGCTAGGAAGGGGCAGAGCAAAGGCACCACGAGGATACAACGCACCACTGCTGCCTAAACATGTGACACAAATTACCCCTGACACTAGACAGCCCTTCTGCTCACTGTCAGTCAGACAAACAGGAAAAGAAACAATTGACTCTGGGTGCAGCTGCTCAGTGTGCTGATGGAGCTGCCCTCTGCCCATGGCCATGGCTGTGTGGAACAGATTCCCCCTGCGTTTCCAATGCAGTCCTGGGAGCAAGGTCCTGCCAGCTCTGTCCTGACCACGCTGCTGTGGGTCCTGTGTCCTGTGTCCTGCCAGTAAGTTCCAAGCAAGTTTCAGCAGGGACTCCCTTTTGCCATGTGCCACAGTGAGCCCTGCTTTTCTAATCACTGCTATTATTTTCACTGGCTGTACTGAGAGCTGCAGTCCACTGGGTTAATCCCACTCCATAAGACTTCTCTTGCCTCCAGCTGGAGGGGCAACAGGCTGCCAATCTTCAGGCACCTTTGGGGAACCTGCCAGAGGGCTTGGGTGTCAGTGGCACAACAGCGTGGTGGCACAGAGTGTGCTGACTCCGGGTCCTGGCTGGGAGAGGTGACAGTCTCCCCTCTGGGCTCTGCCCTGCCTGCTGCAAGGGCTCTGTGACAGCAGGGCTGGGCAGTGCTGTGATGGGTGTCAGCTGTGGCAGGTGTGGCAGGTGCAGGCTGGTACCAGCCTGACTGGGGGATCTCTAGTGAGATTTAGAAGGGTACTGCTGTTTGGTGTCAGCACGGATGTGACTCATAGGTTTGCACTGAGCAGGCATACTTGAGTGGAATTACAGCATCTATGGCCAAATGACAAGTTTTAAACTGCCATTTGAAGTTTGGAAAGTCACATTTATAAAGCTTATAGAAGAATGACAGAAGGATAAGAGGAAACCAGCAAAAAGTTATTAAAAAGCACATCATCTCATCTGCTACATTCACATTGAAGGGCTGCAACAGTACTTCCCGATGAAATATCAAGAAGTGGAAAACACCCCTTGAGAAGCAAAGCATTGTGGTATTTTAACGAATTATTTTCCCAGCCAGTGATTGTTAGACACCTCCTTGTGATTAAGCATTCTCATTAATTAGAATAGGTCCTTTGCAGAACTAAACTGAATCTGTATGTAACCTAGTGCATTTGCCATTTGGTGACAGTATATAGTTTGGTGCCAATGGACCTGCAGTTAGAGATAAAATTGGGAGAGAAGAGATTCCTGAACAGAGTCTGTGTTTGTGCCTGTGATAGAAAGATGTTCCCTTGCTTCGAAGGAACATGAAATAGATTTTAAAGCTTTGTCATCTTCCTGAAGGTTGACAGTGATGTACTGATAGAAGAAACAGCAAATGAGGTACAGACAGGGCAGTGGCACACAACAGACTGCATGACCTGATAGTCTGGTTGTCTGGTTGCTGTTAAAATACATGCACTTAGAAAATGCAGCCAAGCTCAAAGCCAGACACCCAGGGAGATAGTGCAGAGCATCCTTCTAGGAAAAGGGCAGTGCTTCCTCCAAGGAAACTATGACAGACTGGAAAAGGGCTGGAGACCATGACAAACACGAGCTGCTAACCCAGCCCTTCTGCCAAATGATTAAAGACATGGGAATACTGAGTGGGAGTAAGTAGGATATATTACCTTCAGCACATTGGCCAAATGAGTCCGTTTCTGGAGTCAGCAATTCAAGGAGGATATTGAAAACTGGAGAGGATTCAAGTAAGAGCTACCAGAATGTAAAAAAAAAAAAAAAGAAAAAAGAAAAAAACCAAAAACAAAATCAAAAACAAAAACAAAAACAACATGAGGAGGTCTCAAGGAGAGAAGTCTGTTTATCTTATCAAAACCAAGGCTAGTGCAGCCTATGAATATCTACAGAGGAGAGAAAAATTTATTAGCAGATAACTCTTCAGCCCAACAAATATAGAGCACTGTCCATCAAGAGGAGTCAAAGAGAGAGAGATTTCAGACTAAAAATTAGGTGTGTTTAACAAAATGAGTAATTAACAACTAAGCTAATTAATAACGACCATAAGATTGTATTATTTTCCTGCTGAAAGAGATGCTCTGGGTATAACAGGGGTTAACAGAGAAATCTGAGTTTGATGTTCTGCAAAATCTCAAACCAAATAGTCTCAGCCATCTCTTCCAGCTCTGCCTTTGAATTCTGTAATATATTCTGTTCCTAATTCAATATGGGAAAAAGGTTTCACTCCAGCATCTATGATTTCTACCAAATGGTTTTTGCATTTGTCTTCCAGTGTTTTTTATTTCCTGTAATGAAATCTTGGCTGATCTTTAGCTCTGTGTGCATAAACATTGCTGGCAGATAACAATTGAGCTTCAATAGCCAAAGTTTCATAGGAGCATTCCATAATATAACAGCCAGTTATGAAAATAACTTATTAGATTATGATTCTGATTCCCCATCCTGAGGGAATTTCAGTGAAAATCCAATATTAAAAAAAAAAAAGAGGAATAGTCAAGGCTTTTACCAAAGGCTTGCAAAGTGAAGACCGAAAAAACCACCCTGGTTGAACCCTATGTATTTCCTATAACCATATTTTATTGTACTTGTGTATTGTGGATAAGTATTCAGGAGTAGATAATTTAAAAAATAAATCTTGCATTGCTAGTTTGTGTGAGGCCTGGTGACATTTTTTGACATGATGTGACACCTTGTTTAAATGTAGTGCTTGCTGAAACGCACATCTCTAATGTGGTTTTGCCTAGCCTTGTATGATATAAAATCCAAAGCAGGTGGGTATTAGAAGATACTGAGATTTAAGATGAGTATTTTACATTTGTTTTCTGGGGGCCAGAAGAACAGGACAAGTGTCTGAGCTCAGTTATTTTACTGCTTGCAACACCTTGTGTCTTGTGTTTATGAGAACAAAAGTTTCCTTTTTTGAGGGATTTCTGGGTTAGATCATCCGCTGGTCTTAGCATATTGTTGTCACAATTTTATTACATGATATTTTCATAATTTTATTGTTGATATTACCCAAAGAATTTACAAAGCTGTACCTAGGGACACAACACACATGGTATTTTTATCACAATTCATTCACAAATTTGCCATATGCATATGCTAAAAAATAAAAAAGAAAGCAGCTGGGTTTAACAAGAAAATGTTGTCAAATATTGCATGCAAAATTTGAGGAATGGAATATTTTTATTAGGGTTAGTTTAATGTGTTCTCTTAGTTTGTCTGTTTGAAGAGCTTGTGCAACTCACTTTTCTGCTCTTGATGCAGAGTGGTCCAAAGCTCTTCTATTTTCATTTTTAACTAGTCTGGTATGTGCAACACAGAGTGATAACCCAGACCAGGTGGATTGGTTGAGACACTGAACTGAAATGAAAGCATTTTCTCCACGAATATGGATGGGGCAAGCTTACATGTTTGAGCAGCTAACTTTTTATTTGTATTTTTACCAGAATGGAGGAAGTAGAGGGCAAAATCCAATGCAAACATCATGGATTACTGCCTGGACTTGGTCGGAACCCATAAAAGGATTTGCTGTTTATAGGGTTTTAAATTCAGTGTTTCAGTGCTATCAGCTCCATTATTAAAGTCAAACTCTCTTTTCAGATTTACACTGTACAAACATGCAGCTAATTCAAACCCTCTGCACATATATAACAATAATCTAAGCACCAGAAAGCACAGACAAATTCAGCTAAGAAACCTTCAGATCCTGTTTCCATGCTTGCTTTAGAAATCACTCCAAAGCCTTGGCTCATACTTGCATTTCTGTTACTATGTGAAGCCTAAACCCTCACATGTTCAAAACACACACATCCAAGAGTCAGAATTTGAGGCAAATTTGGTCTACAGATGTGTGGGCTTTAGGATGGAGTCTTCTGCCAGAAAACGCACAGAATCAACTTTGTTTTGTTAGGTCAGTAGATTGTCCAGCTTGGGATCTTCAGTCCTGTCACAGGAAAACAGATGTGGTTTTGGTGACATTTCTGTTTTCTTGCTTTTGTTTCTTCTTCTTTTCCCCTTTCTGTAAGAGATGCCTTGTCCTTGTCTGTATTTCAAAGCAACACTCCCCACTACAGGTCATCAGTGGGAAAGAGGAGAAAGTCATGGCTGCCTTGTGAGGAAGGCAAGTAAAGATATACTGGTTTTCATCTGATCCTCTTTCCTCTGATATAAATGACCCATTGGGAATTTAAAAAACAAAACAAAACAAAGAAAAAACCCCAAAACAAAACAACCCCCAAAAAACCACACCAAAAATTTTATTTAAATAAGTTAAATATAGATAAGAGATAAAAAGAGAATGCTGTGCTCTTATCCATTCATAAGCAAGCCAATCTACAAGCAAACTTGTTCTAGCCTGGCCACTCAAACACTTTTGAATTTTTGACACTAAATTAGTGCTAAGCTTTGGATGAGCACGACTGCACTGCAGAATTAACAAGGATAAGGGACAAAGTAAATAGATGCCTGTGTTCATTCTGTAATTTATCAGCTTATTTATTAAATTCTGAGTTCTGAATGAGAAGCTGTTCATATTTCTGAATATGAAACTTATGGAGTAGGGATTTCATTCTCAGCCTGCCTTCCACCTGACCTCCTTGCTTCTTGCCCTGGGCAGTTAGTAGCCATTTCTGAGTCCCTGTTGCAGCAGGCAGCTTTATGTCAACCACTCTTATAATCTTCATAATGTGCTGATAGTACCTGCTTTGAGCTTCAATGTTTATGAGCCATTAGTCCCAAGCAAACATGCATTAGGCCCCTTGCATTCAGTGAAAGAAGAAAATTCTAGGATGGTTTTTGGTATGTTCCAGCCACTGAAATGTGAAAGCAGGAAGAACAGCAGAGGCAAACAAAAACACTATCTCAAGAAAGTCTGTTCTGATAAGCCCTTAGAGATAAAAGGAAGAATATTATTTAATGTATTGAATGCTTTGACTTTGCACAGGACTGAGTTCTGCACGTGTGCAAATCACTCAAGATTGTTCTCACCAAACTTTCTGTTGGAGACACTTGAATGTACTGTGAGGGTACTTGTGGGAAATAAGAATTTTAGACCCTTTTATTAATCTTTATCTTTCTCAGACATGTTAATATTTCATTAGGAGTTATATATGTACATGATGAAGGTGGAATTATTTCATGAGGACATCCACCCAATTAAATGTCCTCTAGGAATCATGGCAAGTGAATGTAATGCTCCTTCATGCTTCACAAAACAGTATAGGAGCATAAGTACAAAAGTAAAGATGTAATTGAGCATCTGTGTCTGCAAAGACATGGTTAAGCTCTAAGAGGGTTATAGCTGTTAAAAACAGACAGAATTCAAACCCACATCTTTGCTCTGTGTTCTTCTTGCATTGAAGGAGACTGAGGTAATTCAGAAGGAGGCTTCATTTATGCAGTAATGACTCAAGACAAAAAAAATAGATCTTTTAATTACACCCCAGTGACAGAAAAGTATGAAAGCACTATTCATGGTCCCCTGGAGATCACACAATATCTTGGTGGCAGTTGTTCTGTCCAAACAAAATTACATGAAGGAAACTATTTCCATTTTGTCTAAATACATTCCCCTGAGGATTAATATTTATGAGGGATTTGGGAAAAATTGGTTTCAAATCAACACAGATTATTTAAGTGAGAAACTGGACATTAAGAAAGGGATGAAGGATTCTAGAAGAATATAAGATCAGTGGATCTGTTTCTAAGACAGAGAAATACAGGTGCTGTGAGTCAGTCTGTAAACCCGGACTTTAGGAACTTGGTTTTAACTGATGCTGGCCTCACTGAGGATACAGATGTGGCATAAGCAAAAATGGCTGTATCCCTGGGGAGACAGGGGACTATACCTACACACTGTGAAGGAGCATGGTGTTGGGATTTGTGGAATTTTGCCTCATTCTATTGTTCAGAGAAACAAAGACATTTTCAATGTGTATACCTGAAGTGCTGCTGCTCAGCATTGCTAGCCTGGCTGGCAGAGGGATGCAGCAGCTCACAGACATGGGCATTTGCTTTGTCACAGGCAGTTCTGGTAACAGAGAATGTTGATTTTCATATAAAAAAAGGAAAAAAAATTGGTACTATCTTTTATATTCCTCATTAGGTTTGCATCCTTTCCTCTGGAGGGTTTGCACCTTTATTTGAAGTGATGCTGGGACTGGTGAGATATTTTAGTCATTCTCCACAATTAAAATGTATAGCTTTTTTATGTGATTTTTTTTTTTTTCTAAAGCTGGGGGGAAGGGGAGAAAGACAATCACAGCCTTTCAAGGAAGGAGGGAAGGCCAATGGGGATTTTTGGTGTGCTCCCAAGTCATTAATTAGTATCAGCTGATGAGTCAGAAAAATGTGGCTGTCTGCTGACTTGTAACGTGTCCTAGTAACAAAACAGGTTCCTGTGGTGGCAGCTCACCGTTACTAATCCAGAGACAAGCCCTCTGTCAGCCCCACATCCAAATAAAGGGCTCTCTTTTGCTTCCCGTTTGCTTGTCCAATCTCCTGGTCCCCCCTACCAACCTCTGTGGGCAGCCTGATGGAAATAGGGTTTTACAACATTCTGTAGCACTCTGTGTGTAAAAATATATACATATTCAAATTGAATCAATAAGGATACTAGATTGTGCAATATTTAATAAAACAGTAATTTCCATTGTTAAGGTTGTTGAAAACTGCAAAGAGGTTTCAGGTCATTCTTGTGGCGAGCGCCTGAGGCAGTGGCTGAAGGCGATCCTTCCCCTACATGTCATGTCCCCCAGCAGTCCTGGGCTGCTCCTCACTGCCCAGGAAAGGAAGCAGCAGCCCCAGCTGGGATATACCACTGCAGAGACCTGGCTGCATCTGCTGCAAGACAATTTCCAGGGTCATCTGGGACGGACCAGAATTAGGGAAAGGCAGATGGCAAATGGGCTGCTCCTGCTCTGAGTGGGAGGCTGTGCTAGAATCACAACCTGCTGAGGACCTTTCCTACCTGAGTCACCCTATGATCCTCTAAACCACACCAGAGACCCTCAGGACCAGAAGCCCTTGCACCCACTTGCCTGAGTCAAATATTTAACTCTCTGGCCTGCTTCCAGCCTTCTGGCTGCACATTTGTACCTACAACATAATTTTGTGAGTTGAAAATATGGCCCCTGCTCTACATCTTCAGGATGTGCACAAGACGAAAAGAACATAGCATTTTATGTTAGGTAAATTATCCAAACCTGTGTTTTCTGGTAGATTTTTATGGTTTGAGATGCAGACTTACTATCTGTTACCAAAACTGAGAGACAGGATTGTCGTAAGAAACCTTAAGAACCGTGACAAAAGGCATTCAGGGAGGCTGAGCTGGCACCACTGGGGTATTTGTCCTCTATGATGCTGTATGACACACTTTGCCCAAGACACAGACTGTTGTCCTTTCCTGACCAGAGCAATGTTGTGGCAATGTCACGATGAGAGTTCAGACACATTGGGACCACAGCAGAGCTCCCAGCTAGCCTGGGGTGCCACAGTAGTGCACCCTTCCCTCTGCAGTGGCTGGGAAGCTGTGCTGCCTGTTTGGCAGGATACACCACCTGTCTGATCCAAGCTCTTGCTGCCTGTCCTGCACAGTTGCATCACATGTCTTCATTCCTCTATAGATGCTAAAAGAAATACATGTAATCAGGCAGGCAAAACTAAGAGAGACCACATGTGGAAGCTGTTGAAGGATCCTAGCACCCACAAAAAGGAAAGGAAAGAGGAGGCTGGCCTCCTCCCTTGAAGGGCTGGGATCAGGGGAGCACAAGGCAGGAGTCAAATCCATCACTTGTTCTCCCATGTTTAGTAAAAAAAGACAATTATCTCTTCGCTCTCAGTGGTCAGGTTTCAAAATCACAGCAGTGTCTGTTAGCAAAGATGGACTGAAAGGTCCTTGGGAAGGTGCATACAGCCACATGGATTCCTTGCAGCTGCTGGTTCACCCTCTCTGTGCTTCCCCCACCAGTACCAGGATAGACCTTGTTGTGCAGGTCGGTTTGTGCATCTTGTGAACCATTCTCCACCCCCAAAATTCGACAATGTTTGAGCAGCTTGGAGGCTGAGCCCTGCTGCCCATCTCTGGGCAGATGTAGTTGCTCCTGGCTCAGACATGTCCCTTCCAGTGACATAGGCTGCAGACAGCTGTGCCCACATTGTGCCCTCTTCCAGCTACCAGCCCACAGCAAACATGGGTGTGGGTTGGATGGGGAAGGCTCATCTCTCTTAATCCCATGAACCCATCTCCTCATGGAACCACCTCGACCACAGTGTGATGGGGGGAAAAAGGGCATTTCAAAATCTCTGCCCACATGGTACGATCATCAGTCTAAAACATCTGTATTTCACACTGGGATTTGGAACTGGAGTGTCCCCAGTCAAATCAAGGTACTTGGAATCCCTTCACTCCCTTATACAGGGTAGTGACTGCATGTGAATTATCTAAATTTGTTAATAGCTTTGACCAAAGCCAGTGATCTGCTAACATAGTAAATAATTGCTGGGTTCCAGGCATCTGCCAGTCAGTTCTCATAGTGTTTTGAGATGTATTTGGCAAATGAATTGGGATTTTAATATGAACTTTTTCTTTCTTGTCAGACTAGTCTTACTTTCCTCCTGGTAAAGTTCTTACTAGATGAAAACCAGGTAAGCTAAAAATCAGATTATGAGGCTGTTCTGTATAGCTTCATGGGTTTCTATGTTGTTTTTTTCCAGCCAACTGCATATTTCTAATCGTTCTTGTTTGACAAGCTCAGAGTTAAGGAGCTAGTTGCCATTTATTCAAGTTCAGCAGAAACTCAGGCACATCTCAGTTTAATCATGATCATTGAATCTGATTTTGAGGAAAAATTCTGCTCAGAAGATGTGCGGTGTCATGGTCCATGCAATGTTTCCTGTAAATACAAGGCAAATAGGAAGCAGGTTGGGAAGGACACAAATATTTTGACACAAATAGATAGACCAAGAATTTTTTTCTAGTAGTTAATTTTCAAAATAGAAATTCTGTAGGATTACAAAATAGAAATCACTTTGACATAATTAGATCTTTTGAAAGGTTCATCTTCATGCTTGTCCCTGCTGTGGGATGGCTGTTTTGCTGTCCACAATCAGGCACAGATGGTTCCCCCTGCAGCATCCCAGTGAATTCGTGGTATGATCAGCAGATCCCAACGTGTCTGTAGGGCAAGTGGCCTCAGCTCCAAGCAACCATGTGCCTGGGAGGGGAAAGGCTTTAAAGAGACCCAGTTAAAATAAGGAGACAAATTAACACAGCCCTCAGGGCCAGATTTTCAAAGATAAGCATACGAGCACTGTTTCCAGTAGTGTTCCTCGGGTCACCAGTATTGTCCATCCAGTTTTTACATTTGGAAATATGTTATATAAATGCAAAGCAAATGGAAATGATGAGCTATTACAGACCTTTATCCCCTGTTCTGCATGAACTCAGGGTGTGGGAAAAAACGTGTCTGCAAACATTAGTAGTACTCTGCACCAAAAATAACCGGGTAGTTTTTGAGCAGGCTGCTATTGCATGTGGGTGTGTGCCTTTCTGTTTCTGTCATTAGGCTTCACAGATTTCTCTGCAGAGCAGAAAACAACAGCCTGTTATCTTTTGGGGTGCCTCTGTGTTTGAGACCCCAGCTCAGGTATCTTGGGTATAAATAATCCCAACCACATCATGCCCGAGTGTGCAGAAACAATGCACTGCTGCTCAGACAAGCAGTCAGCAACAGGGTGATGTGGGAAGGCATTTGCTCCCAGGGTAAATGCTGGCAGGTAGCCCTCACTCCCCACAGCGGGGAGATGCTTGTGGAGGGGTGACAGAACCTGAAAATGTGTTCTGTGCACTTGGAGATAGATGGTGCTTGCAGGGGGCTGGGGAGGAGGGAAGCAGCCCCCTTGCCCAGCATGCTCTCCTGAACCACCCTCATACCCGGGATGAGGTGCTGTAGTGGGAATGGTTGCTTTATGCACACAGAAATACACAAAACTCTTCACAGTGTGCTGCACAAGGGACATTCCTGGGCAGAGGAGGGCCCTGGTGCCACCAGGGCACTGATCTATGCCAGTGCTGTGGGGGAGACAAGCATCTGACAACCATGGTGCTGGAAAGCTCCTGGAGGCTTTCCACTATGGGAATGCCCCCAACAGTCCCAGCACCCAGAGGTGCCTTTCCCTGTGGTGACACCAGCGAGGCAAAGTGTCACCAATGCCACCACACGCTGGCTTTGCCTGCTACCATCATGGGTGGGGAGGAACTGCCCGAGCATCTCATGTCAGGGCAGGGCTGATTTTCACTGGTGCCTTTTACATGCTCCAGGAACTCAGAGGTAACAGATGGCAGCGTTTATTGCATTGCAGTGGCGTCCCCTGCCAGCTTTGCATTGATCCAAGTCTGGCAGCACAGGACAATCCCTCCCATTCATAAAATCCTGGGATTTTCATTGTTTCCTTTGACACTGGTTTTTGAATGATAGATACTGATTTATACTCATGAACGGTTTAGCAATCTTGTGACAAATAACACGGTGGCATGGGGTCAGGGGCAGGGAGGCAAAACCATTTTTCTTTTTGCTCCAGTTCTCTCCAAGCTGAGTGTGAATTATGGTCTGCAGTTAATGATGAAGTGCTGAGGCTGCCGGAACATTCTGCTTACCCAACAAAAGGAACAAAGCACATCTTTTAGCAAAAAGCAATATTTTTTTGTATTTGAAAGCCCAATGGCGCTCAGAAAGCACTGAGGCTTTGAAGCTGGTGTTTGGGGGGGAGGCTGAGTGAATGCAGCAGTAAAGCTGACAGCTTTAGAAGCAGGGATACCTAAAAAACCTCCTCTAATAGAACAGTGATGCATATAAAATGACCCAGATGGGGTATAGGTCTAACTCCTCATAGCTCTGGCTACAGCTGAGGGGAAATTACTGTTGGAATAAAATGCTCCTATGGCACAGTGCTTCCACAATCCCATATGCTGCTACAGCACCATTATAACCTAAAGAGCTGGTGAAAGGGGACTGTAAATGTTAGGAACAAAAGAGTAATACAACAATATAATAAAATTTCTCAGTAGTAAAACTGTGAGTCTGCCCTGGATTTCATAAATATATGAATTGGTATCTTCCGGCATGGAGGTTCAGAGAAACCCTGGGCCATAAGGCCTCTCAGTGGGTAGAAGTAGCCTTGGATGCAGCTAGTATTCCCTGAAGTGCCCCAGCACTTTCCAGGATGGGAGAATCACTGCCCTGAAGCACCTCACTCCCTCTCCAGAAGTGGGACAACTGGGAAAGCTGCTGCCCCCACAATGTGATAAATACCCACACGCTACTCATTCAGCACCATTCACACCATCCCTGTGTTTACTATAACTGTGGATCCAGCTCTCTGCTAGCCAAGCCTGGTCCTCCTCCATTCCCCAAACATGCAGGGTCACAAATTTCATTAATTATTAAAATTCATGGTACACAGCACTGTAATCCATATTGTAGAGGGGTAACAAATAAAATTAAATATTATTTATTATTTGAACAAATACAGCATATTTCTTACCAAATATTATTAAATAGAAATTAAAATTTATATGGACCAACTCACATATTATTTTAAACCTAGGGTGTTTTTATTCACATTGAAGTAATTATATAGTTGATATTTAATTCAGAATCATGATGGTCTATTTTAAGGTTATCATAGGGTATTAAAATAGCTTGAACTGAATAAACACTGATAGATAATATTCAAATACTACTTGCTCGTTTTCAAAGTCCTTGACACAGTTGGAGATCTAGGGCAAGAGCTGATCATGTTGAACCAGAGTTTCACCTAGGGGATGCACCAGCTCTCAGCATCTCAGCCACTTCTCCAGGTACAAAACAAATACCCACTTCATTTTGCTTTCGTTGTTTAAAATCCATGATATGGATAAGGCTTTCAGTAACCAAGCTATTAATTTCCAATGAAAATTTAGTTTGAGAAGAATAACTGAAACATATGAAACCAATTTACCATAGTTTTAAATTTCTGTAGAAATTAAATTAAATTAATTTATTAAATTTCACTTTCCATCCAAAAAAAAGCAGGACGTAAAAAGAGTTAGCTTTTTCAGTTTTCAATTGCTGTTCTCTGTTACACAGAATGAAGAATCTAAGCAGGGTATGTTTAGTTATGTAATGGCTGAAACGTGTTCACCATGTGTCCCTCTGGATAATAAAAAGAAAAAAAAAAAGCCAAATTCTGTGCAAAGACCGTGTACAAGTTGAAATCAACACATGTCTGTGGCTAGTAACCAGCAAAGTCTACCTCTCCCTTTCAAAAGAATCAAGAAGAAGAAATGTAACAAGATTAAAGGTAATTATTTAAAGGAAAGTGTCTGTCCTGGGTTATGGTGTGGAATGTATTCTATCACTATCTTCACGAACTGATAAATCCAATTGTTGGAGCAGTGCTC
>VZUI01040479.1:0-43274 GCA_013401135.1 Cettia cetti
TTTCTTTCTTTCTTTCTTTCTTTTCTTTCTTTTCTTTCTTTTCTTTCTTTTCTTTCTTTTCTTTCTTTTCTTTCTTTCTTTTTCTTTCTTTCTTTTCTTTCTTTCTTTTTCTTTCTTCCTTCCTTTCTTCCTTTCTTCCTTTCTTCCTTTCTTCCCCTTTCCTAGCTGCTTCTAGTGTATTTTGAACTTGATTCAATAAGAAAATTGAAAAGACTTGTCACAAGGGAAGATGTTGAAGTCCTATTCTTCACTATTTTCCAAAAAAATGTACAAATCTCTGTTAGTAAAAATGGTCTCATTGTAGATTTGTCATCTGTTTTCAGCAAGAAATTGTATTTCTTTACAAAAGAGATGACATTTTCTCTTCCTGCTTTACAACAAAAGTGGATCTTTGGCTGGGAAAAACATCTCAGCTTCTCTTGATTTTACACTTTTGTTAGATTAAAATTATCACAGTTATGCTGATGCATAAATTATTATGAACATAAACTTTGTCTTCATTCTGTTACAAAAGTATATTTAAAACATTTTTGTGAATTTGGGTGCAAGTTTCATTAGGTTTGTAAAATTCTTTAAGTTACCTATAGAAATTCAATGAGTAGAAAAGGTGGGAAAATTTAAAATCAGAAATCTAAAAACATGCTTCAATTTAAATTCAAAGAAGATATTGAGAGTAAATATATTATTTTTTGGAGGGAAACTTGCCAGCATTTTTTTTAGGTTAGCATTCCAAAAACCTCTCTACAATACCTGCATTTTATTCTTAGACTTACATTCTTGTATCACTGGGATTCAAAATTACAATTTAGCCTGATGGATTGGACGGTAATATTGTACTTCAGTTCTATGCTGATAGGAACCATTTGCCTTTTACATTTGGCTTAATCATTCTTTCTAATTTACTAATATAAAAGTATTTTTTCATTAAACTAAATTGGAGAAAGAGTTATAGGATACGTAATATTTGAAAAACACTTGTTGATGCATTATTCTAATATCCTGATATTAGAAAAATTGAACAACTTTAGATTAGTTCCCTACTAGTTGGGTCTTAATGTTAGCAGGGCTTTCAGGCTGTTTTCCAATGGTCTTTCACACACATACTGAAAAAATGCCTTTGATGAAGTGTAATGAATTCTCTACTGGATATTAAATAAGTTCCTTGACTTTAATTATTGATTTTAGAGCATATAATTCAATGTAATATACTTAGAGTTAGTCACCTAATTGATATTAGCTGGAAATGCTGAAATAAATGATGAAATACTGTGTAGACTTGTAAAAAAAGGACATTGATTTAATGCTTTTGAAAAAAGAAGGGAAGGGTTATTTGCTAATTACAAGCTAAACAAGATGTAAAAGAATGTTTCTGAAGTATTCCTCCATTGTACTATATATTTCATTACTTTTACTATAAATGTAACCTGTATTTTAGTTAAAAAACAAATTGAGAGTATCTTGTCCCTTTATGATTTTTAATAGTGGTGGAAAAATGAAAAGGGCATAGAGGTACGAAAGAGTGCATAGTAATTGGACAAACTTTGGAAGACTGTCTGGTAGTGGAAGCTTGTATGTGCTTCTCACACAATTGTTTGGTCAGAAGTTTAAAGCTGTTTAGTTTAACATCCTGCATGAGATCACAGTCAGTGTTATTTGTACGATATTATTCCAAAGCTGCAGAGAAAGAGAAGGCACAATATTTTTAGGTTAAGGGGGAGAAAAAAAATATTCAGAAATGGAAGTACTCCTGATTATATGGATTCTACAAGTCAACACTCATAAACCACACCTAGTTTTTAGAACAAGTCAAGTGCAGGCATGAGAAAATATCTACAGACTGGCGGTGTTGTCATGTGACTTCATGAGTCACATCACCTTGTGAACTCTTGTAGTGATTTCTTTTAATAATTCCACTATTGATTATAATCCATAAAATATATTGTGGTTACTTACAGTGGCTACTTGTTTAATATATAATTTGCTTACAATGTATAGCCTTTATACTTCATTCCCAGAGATAATTTTAATTTGAACCACTAGTTTTATTCTGTTTCCCATCAGCACTGTTAATCCTTATACCTGTAAATGGGTGCCGTTAACAGCCCTCCAAAATCCTTAACAATCCCCTCCCAGAGAGACAGAGATCTGGAACAGGTCTTTCTTCAGCAGGCTTAGCACCAGTATTAAAGCTGTAGCTGTAGCTGTAGCCTAAAACTAGGCTCTTTTAGAACAAATTTCTCTCTGGACAAGCCCTACTGCTGAAAATTTACCTCATATTCTTTCATATTCACCTGGGATAAAAAGGATTTCTCAACCTTGCCAATACTTTTCTTCAATTTTGCAAGCTGTTAATGGTTTCTCAGGTTGCAAACTTCCTGTAATAGTTAAAATATATACAAGGTAATAGAAATTTAAAAATTTAGGCAGAGAGAATTTTTTAGTAATGCATAAGACAGCAGTTCTACAGAGGAATTTAATAAACACACCTCCCCTTATTGCTAGGACACTTTTACAATACTGAACAAGAAGGAGTAGCAGTACTTTGAAAAAAGTACCCAGATACTATTTAAGAAATTTCCAGTGTACACAATGTAATTTGAAATTTTTTCTCCAACTTTTCGCCTTCAGATTTGCTAGTAATCCCCATTTCTTTCTGTATACTCTCTGAATTTGAGAAATCATCAACAATCTGTTAGCAAAGCAATTAGTGTAAGACCAAAATCAGTGGGTGACAAACAGCTGTTGCTTGTAGGTGGAATTATCCTATAGATTTTATTCTAGCAAAATCTTCTACAAAGTTTTAGTTTGTCTCCACATGGGATTACACTGTCATTTCAGAAGCTGACTTGGAACATCAGAAGCCAAGGCTGTGAACCATGTTATTATCCCTTCATGAGCAGACCATCAGTGAACTATTAATACTGTTATATTATACTGTCTATACCAATGTAAAAAATTATCATTAGAGATAGAATTCTAGCTTTGTGCTTGTTTTTTTTTTTTTCTTTTGTTGAAGGCTTGCTGAGGTTCAGAAATATTCATACTTTCAATTTTTCTGCATGATTTGAGCTTCTGTGTGTTCATAGACAAAAACTCTGAGGGTCTGACATTTACTTATGCAGTTACTTCAAAATTGCTTAATGATGCTGAGTGGAACTACTGGCAATAAGGACAGCTTGTTTATTTATTCATAACAGAATTATTCTCGTGCTTTGAAATTGGGTAATATTGCACTTTTCTGTGATAGCTTACTGTTTACTCTAGCAAATGTCTGGTTTGTTTCTGCTATTTTGAACATGTAGTAAAATGTTTTCTAAAATTAATATCTCATTAGAACCTTGGCAGGTAAAAAAGTGAAGTGTTGCTACAGTTCTGTGCTAATAGCATAATGCAAAGTATTGCAATAGGTAAAAAAAAAAACAAAAAAACCAAAAAAAAAAAAACCAAAAAAAAAATTGGCCAGTTTAAGCCACTGGTATTTGGCAGATTTTGAAATGTTCTAATTATCTTCCCCATATGTTTAAATGTTTCTTGGCTTTAGGCCAGAACAAAATACATTGCAGCTGAAATACTGCTAAGTAGAATGAGATGAATATTCTTCAAAGAGAGCTTGAGCCAATGACAGTCAAAATTTAAATTCCACCTCTACCAACTGATAGCCCATCAAAACTACTTAAGGATAGAGACTGTCTACGTCTGTGTGGAATTGAAAAAAACATAGAAACAAACAAACAAACAAAAAGGACTGAGTTTTCCTTACTACTCAAGAAATCAATATTAAGACTAGAATGGTTGCTATTCCTAAGATGTGGAATACTCATATGTAACAAATTGTACATAAATTTCTCCATAGCTATAGGTAAATCCAAACAGGAAAACGCAGGCAAACATCAATTTGATTTTTGTTATAGAAAGGAAGGAAATGCAGTGTATTTTCAGTATGCAGAAGCATAAAGACATATAAATTACCATATGAATATTTAGGAATATTTTAGAAGAAGAATGTTGTTGAAACAAATATATAAAAAAGAATTACTGCTCGGTTATGAAATCTAATGTTCTATATTTGTAAGAAACTTTTTTGCAATTATATCTTTCATATTTGTGCTTTGTTATTACAATGTAAATCCATTTCATTGAAATTCAAAAAGATTTTTGTAGGAAACAACATAAAGTTTAAGTCAAAAGCACTGTTGTCTCTTTTATTGGAAATGGTACTAACTAGATCTCATGAGGATTGGGATTTTTTAGATTGTGTTACTTTTGCACTTTTTCCTCCAGCAATGCCCGTTACTGCCAGAATGAGATTTTTAATTCAACAAACACTGTGTAAAAAGTGAACAGTATAATGCTGCTTTGACCTTTTCAGTGTTCTTTTTCTAATGGCTGTTCATGTACCCTGCTACCGCAGCTATTACAACCTCTGAGGATAAAAGAGAAGATGGCCAACAAATCAAAACACATTGCATCTAAAAAGATAGAGTGTATATGAAGGTTTTATGGTGTATTCTTCTTGTAAATGTTCATTTTAAAGAAAATAGAAAATTGAACAAACTCTCAGTAAAAAGGCTGTTCAGCTTTTTCTCGTCTTGTAAATAATTTGAAAACTAAGACACATTCATGCTAGGAACATATTCATTGTAAAGAAAATATTAACATAATGCATTTGAAAAAGAAATGTGTACAGAAGAGATGCAAAAAATTACATATTGGATATTACAAAATATAAAATGATAAAGTGACTCTCAAAAGCTTGAGGTCATGATTGAAATTTGTCTTTTAAGCATGGTCTTTCTGTTGACTTGAAACAATTAAATTATATGGTATTTCTGACATTACTATGTCACTATAATGTAAGGAGGAATATTTCATTGCTATTTATTGCATTTCAATGGTCCTTGTTTTTTGACTTTTTAATAAATAATTGATTATTAATAGAAAAAGCATGATTTTTGAGAATTAGTATCATTTCCTCTTAAGGCAGACATTCAAAATAAATAAGATTAACTATATTTTGAAAGTGCCTGCTTTTAGTCATCCACTGAAAAAATACTTAATATTGTTATCTTAGCTAGAGATTTCAACACCTCTGGCATTAAACTTCAGCCTGAAACCCTAAGTAGGATGAATCTTATTCTTTTTATGTCAAAGTTTAGAAAATTAGAGCATAGTTCATCAAGCCTAACTGCATTTTCATTAATACACCTTGCTATAAGAAAAATTAGGTTTGTTTTCACCATTTCTTTCCCTTGAGGTGTATTTCAGAAACTCACTGCTCTAATGGATATGAGACATTTTTCTCATGTCCTGCCTATATTTTTTTCTCAACCAAATTTTCTCAAAAAATTATTTTATCAGTACTGTCTTTTCTCAAATTAAAACTCAAAACAAGAAAAGCCTTTGTTAGGTCAGAAGCCTTTTCTCTTTCCATGTCTAACAATTGAACATATTCTGAAGAGTCTTTACATTGTATTTCAGGTGCAATTCTAAAACACCTCTCAATAATGGTGTCTTACAGCATTAAATATATAAATTTTTGGCAATGTAGATTCTTCTGAATGATCTTTTATCCACAGTGTTCTAGCAGGTACTACTAGCACATTTCAAAATAGTCTGAAATTTAATTCACTGTATTTCACACAAGTTTCTCTCAATACCTTTTCTGATGTTACAACACCCTAGGCAGCTGGCACTTCAGATAAATCACACCAACCATGAATGAGTGAAGAGATCTTCTGAGTGGAGCACTCACAATGTATCTGAGAAGAAAATCTGACCTAAATAATTTTATTGTCTCTAACATAAGAGTTTTTCCTATTAAATGAAAATTTAATGATTTGATGCCTTTGATCATCATAACATTGCCAGGCATCTGAACTTGAATCCTGTCAGCTGTGATTCTTACCATGGGGCACAGACTCCACTAAGATACCAAGTGGTTTTAGGCTTTTACCATAGGTCTAGCAAAATTTAAGCATAGATCTAGAAGTCCATATTCTACAAAGCTTACCACTGGAAGTTGTAAAGATTCTCTTATTGAGCATTATGAAATTACCTGAAATTTTTAGACTTTCAGAAAGAAAAATAATCTGAGCCTCTATCTACTTCTCTTGATGTAGAAGTGTAATTTAGTCCTAGCTTCCATTTTGAAACAACACTGGAGTCACGTGAACTTTACATATCAAAGGTTCTTAATGCAATTTGAAATATTTATTCTGTACTAAGACCATGTTTCCTGATGAGAATTCAAAGTTTGGTTTGTTAAGTGCATTGACCTGCCTTTAGAATTACAGCCAAAACAACACATGATTTATCTTTGTTCAAGTGTTTCTGGCAGCATTTCCTCAGTCCTGTGATAAATTGGAAAGAAATATTTAAATTTAAAATATCAAGAAACTATAGAAAGATCATGCCTGTTCTCCTAAAAACTTCAGTTGGAATTAGGAGTAACACTGGAAAATAACTTCATGGAAAAATTTCAAGTGTGGTACACGAGACACATATGCATATATTACTGTATCTATCAAAGAGCTACAAACATGCTGCAGTTAACAAACAACATTCCCTTAGAAAGCCACCTCATTTTTAAGGGGCAAAAAAAAAGAAGAGTTCATTATGAAAGAATGCTATGAAATATTTAAAATAAAATAAAATTTTAAAAATTAAAAAAAAATTAGCATCTCATGAAGTATGGTACAATACAACACAATGCAATAGGGCTCTCAGATACTGGAGTTTCAGCTTTTAGTTAAATGTGCATGTTACTTCCAATTCTTACAATATGATGAAATTTCAAAAAAAAATTAACGTGCTTATTAGTCTTCTGAAGAACTATAATTGCTTAATAATTGTGGTAGCCTCAAACAGACATAAAGTTGTCTGATCTGATATAATTACAAAAGATGGAGAAGATAAAATGAAAAAATCACCAAGAAAATAATGCTTATGTTTGGCTTTCACTTTAAAGTAAGCATACAAAAAAAAAAAATATAGCAAAATACAACATTAAAAAGGTACTCTAAAGCTATGTATGCATGACCTCTTTAGTCTACATGAAGACTGGACTGCTACACTTTTAATGGAATATGAGGTCAGTTAACTTTTTTTTCATTAGCAAGTAGAAATTCATCTTTCTTGTTTCTCTCCTTTATCTTAATCTGAATGTAACAAGATCAAAGCTCTCTTAAAACCTCAGTGCAGATCTGAAAAGAAAGGCAGAAAGAGCCATCTGCCCAAGTCTGTTTTCCTTCTGAAATTCATTGGCAATTACTCATATCAGAGGTTCTTTGAGTCAGGCTTCAGACTAGGGTTTGATTTTTCAAATTTACCCCAGTAAAATACCTTATGTCAAAGTCACACACAGAAAGTGCAGTAATGCTTTTATATTCCCATAGTGTAAACTTAGAGGCACAATCGGCCTTAAAGAAAGCCATGGACTTGCATTTGAAACTTCCTAGAACTGAAATTCATTGCCAGCTTAATTTGGTTCTCTAAATCCGGTCCATAATTAAGGTTAAAGTCATGTCAACATGTATTTTCAGGGACCACCAGTTATTTCCCCCACTGTGAGGCAGTGGTTACAATATATATTTCTGCTATTCAGAATTACTCAATTAGAGGTGGTCATATATCTATTGACTTTATGTTTAAATGGAAGTACACTTATTAAAGTGCAGTGGAAGAAATAAAGGCAGTTCGACTAGACTCTCATAGAACTTACACCTGTGCCATTTCATCGCCATTTACAAAATATAGCCTTGGAATGCAAAGTGACTCTGGGGTGGCCTTCACAAATTACATTCAAAAACTAAATAGGAGGGGCATTGTCCTCTTACATATTCTGAGTAATTTGGCTTTGTTCTTTATGTTACTTCTTTAGATGTCTATACTTGAATTAATGTTTTAGATTGTTCAGGACCACAGAACAGGAGCAGTCCATGTGCAGTGTTCTACAAAGCTAGAGAAATAAACCCCACCTATTAAGTTTGATTAAACATTGAAGATTTAATATGTACTTTAAAATAATATAGATAAATATTTTACCTAATAAGTAATTAAAAATATTTTTCAGACAAAATGGTTTTCTGAATACTGAATTACACTCAAATTTTCAGCATTTGAAACTACGGTTAATGTTGTGTCTACTAACTCTAAAAGCTCAGTGAATATGTTCTAGGTAGCAGCATAGTTAGCTAACATATATTAAAATGACAGCATGAGTTTGCCTGTGATCACTGTAATTGAGATTACTCTGAATGTTTTATTTCCTAGGCTGGATATTAGCCTGCTTTGTCTTTTGCAATTATAATTCAGGAATGAGAAGCTTAGGTATGACAATAAAAAAAAGGAATTTATTTTATCTTATTATATTTTTATGCAGGTCTGAAAGGAAATAGTGGAAGCTTGGTCTATTTATTGATGTATAATATGTAAAGATGCCAAGTAATTTAGAATAGGGAAATAATTCAATGCATTTTATTCCTTTTTTCTTCTGGAATTATATGGAAAAAAAATTATACAGAATTTTTTATTCTACAGCATGTAAGTGATTATGTTTGAGGGTTTTTTTCCTGCACACTTAAGGGAAAAATACATAAGTAAAATTCCAGGATATTGTCATAATTTCTTTAATTTGCTTTCTTTGATAGTAACTTTCAATTAGCTTGCCATATGTTCATATATGTTTACAAGCATAAACATAATCTTTATGTTTTTTCCACTGTTAGATACACTTGGTAACTACCTAACTTTTAACTTGATTGTGGTCACATGTAAGTGGGGTTAAGTTATGATATTACACAAGAATAAGCCATGAAGCGATGGCATGTTTGATAACATCTGTCTCCTTTTCTGCATAAAAGAAGGTATGCTATCAAGTATATTGCAATACCACTGTCAACACCTAATTTAGAAATTATGCTTTTTATCATTGGTACACCATAAACCTTGTGATAAATCCAGAAGAAATAACTTTCAGTATTCCTTTTAATATATAGAAGAAAGAGAGAGCTTGAAAATTATACATTAAATCAAATTTAGACCTTAACATACTCAGAAACGTTTCTCTCCCTTCCTTCCCCACACCTCTTCACAATGCTCTTCATTAGCACACTTGATTGTAAGGGACAGAAAATATTATTTTTTGAATATTAAATGTTTTACTGACTGTTAAGCAAAGATGGAAGTATAACAGAGAGGGTATTAGTAGCCACTGTCCTGAGTGAGTGACTTATTGTCATGGATGCTCTTTATCAACCTGGCAAAAAAATCAAGGGATTCTTGAATTCCATGTTTTTAAGTGTCTCTGTTAGCACAGAATGGCAGAAATGTTGACTTTGGAAGGGTCTTCTGGAGGCTATCTGGTCCGCTGTCGAAACACTTCTGGTTATAACATTTCAGCAATAACATATATTTTAATCCGGGTTTAGGTTCATGAATTAAGATTATTTTATCTGTAAATGTATGCCCTCAAAGATCTTAGAATTACTTCCACATAACAATAGTTTAAATTCTTCAAGCTTCTCACTCCTTTGGAAAACAAAAAGTCTTATGCTTTTTATTAATTTCAACTACTAAATTATTAATCCATAATTAAAATGAATAAATTATCATCAGGAACTAATAAAAAATTATATATTATCTCCAGGATTTTAAAAATAGCTCTGAGATTTTTAATATTCTATATCTCTATGTAATACTATGGAATGGTTTAAAAAGCCTGTCCACTTCTGTTAAATTGTGTGTATATTATTTAAAATAAATTACTCTCATAAGTAAATATATTTCCAATAAAGGCCTCCTCAAGTCAAAACTCAAAGGAGAAAGTATCTGATTCTTCAGAATAATCATAATCTAAGTATTTACTATAT
The DNA here is from genome assembly GCA_013401135.1 of Cettia cetti. Lineage (NCBI taxonomy): Eukaryota > Metazoa > Chordata > Aves > Passeriformes > Sylviidae > Cettia > Cettia cetti. The sequence continues at coordinate 9,870 of VZUI01040479.1, forward strand.
TAGCGGTTGGTGGCTAACTTAGGTGTCTGGAAGAAATTTTCCAACATTCACCATCATTTTTCTTTTGTTGCAGAATGAAGGTTAGCTGCTAACAAAGTTGTGCAGAGAATTTACTTATTAATATTGTTATAATTTATTATTATTTATATTATTATTTCCATCATTAGGGTGTTTTATCCCCAAATAGCATATAGTCAGGAATATCTCCTTTTATGCTGTAGAAGAAGAAGACAGTTACGTTATTTGATATGATCTGTAGTTCAACTAAGTCACTGAGTGAATCATAAATTTTGATCATGTGCATTTTAAGAATTAAGACAGACTTGAGTAAAAATAGCTGCCATTCTCACCTTGCTTTAAAAGATAAGGTTGAAAAGACTGAATACTTTCCTGAGATTAATTTGAAACTGGAAAAGAAGCATAAAAATGTTTATAAAGGTTGTATCATGTACTGGATTAACACTTACTTGGATGAGTTTTCTAATTCAATACTCTAGAAAAATAAAATTTTTCTTGATATGTTCAATATTTATTTCCCTGAAATAATATCTTTGACATCATAATAAATATATTTTTAAGATCTTAATATCCTGCAGAAACTGAGAATTTTTTTGAGATGACATGACATTTTTTTTGAAAACCTACTTTAAAAAAGTGTCTCCAAAATCTGCCTCCTTTAAAGAACATATAACAATATGAAAGTATAAATATTCTTATTATTATTATAATAAATTGAATCCCCATCCAAAAATAGTAATACATTGTAGGCTTCTTGGGTTAAATGGGATAAATATCACTTTTGCAGATGATAAAAACCTCACTTATACAAAAATAATGAACTAATTGTGTCCATCTCTTATTGCTTTTGTCCACTAGAATGTGATATAAACAAACAGATCTATAATTTTCTGTTTTGTCTGCTGTTTGCATCCATACTCTGCATGCCTTGGCATGAAGAATTGGAATAGGAAAGAGGGTTAGCAGTTAGGCTGCTGAAGGCTCTCAAATCTATGCCAAAAGTACCACTCACACTTAACTTCCCAGCATTGCTGTGTCAAGATTGCAAAAATGAAAACTACCTCTCTATCAAATGTGATGACACTATATGCCTAGCAGAAGAGAACTGATATGGTAATAATTCCTGTGATTTTGATGTTGATTGCCTAAATCACCAAACCAGTCTTCAAATATTAATGTTGTTCACTTGCTCTTGAAACTGGAAATTGCTTATCAGTACTTCCCATTGGTAGGCAAAAATACAATGCAAGTAAATGGAAAACTACCATCAGGAAAAAATAAAGCTTTTTTCATATTGAGTACCAACATTTCTTTAGCCCAAATGCGAGATGCAATAAATGGCTTTGATGGAAGTTACACATCTTAAAGGTAGACATAAATAATTTCTAGCTAAAGGATAATTATGACAAATGTGAAAACAAATTATGTTATTAACAAGCAAATCTGACATGAGATTTTGAACTGGCAATATCATTTAAAATATTTTTAGTTTGCATGCAAACGTGTCCATTTGGTATCCTTCAAACATTTTTATAGGTGTAATAAATGAGAAAAAAAATCTAATTAAATTCCTTTAGAAAAAAGTTCTATTGATTTGTTTAAAGCCGTTAATAAGAACATAGTAACTGCCACACCTATGTCCGATCCAGAAATGTTAAATTTAATGCATCCTATATTTCTTGTAGGATTGCAAACTGAGGAACATTATGTCTTAATTTCTGATGCCAGTCTGAATTAGTTTATTGATCTGTGCTTCAGTTCATTTTAGAACTCTATTTCTGTTTGTTCCCTTGAGAGTCAAATGTTTTTATCCAGAACTGAAAAAGTATTAATGTTAAAGAGCATTGTGGTCTGTTTTACTTCCCCAGCATGTATTTGGTATGTCCAACCTATATCCTATATAAGAGGCAGTCACCTCTATGCAACAAAATATTACTATGGTTGTATAATAACAACACCGAATTACTTTCCTTTGAGAAATGTTTCAGTGATTCAAATACAGTTTTGAAATTCTTATAGAGTTACTTAGTGTAATTTAGCTTCAATGCTATATAGAATATGATCTGAAGTATCTCCTTGATTAATGTTTCTTGGGGACATTATTTCTAAAGATGGTCAAAGTTTTAATGAATTAATTTGACCATCATTATGGGTAATGTGCTGGAAACACATTAATCTAAGTGATATCTTATAGCCTATGCAGAACTAATTCATCTGAATGGGAATTTGGCAAATTAATCCAGGTTCCAATAGGGAAAAGCAATTGATGCCCAGTTTTGAATCAAACAATGAATGCAGTCTGGCATATATTTTTCTGTTTAGGATATATAAATTTGGGGCAATATATACCTCACAGATAAATGTAGTTATGTCCCACAAGTGTGCAGTTGTAAGGAAATGTATGAGGCTATGAATTTTAATGTGTAATAAATTATTCTTTCACTAGGATTGAAAAAAAAATCTGCAGATTACAAAAGATAATCATGTCTCTAATTATGTAACAGTTTCCAAATCATAAATAATGCTATATGTGTCATATTCAAATCAGAAAGCAATAACGGGATTTAGAAGTATCTCCTGATTTAATGGTCTAGCACGAAGTTCTGCTTCTGTCCTTTCCAGCAGATTGAGATGTTTCACCCATTAGCTCGCTAACGGTATGTTAGATTTCCCAAGCTCATAATCATCAGGGGCTTTCAGCTTAGAGGTTTCTGATGATGTAGACTTTGTGATGGACAGAAAAAGGACCTCTTATCAGAAAGTTATACATCTTTCTGTATTTGCTTTTTCAATCTTCTGTGACATGCATTACCAAGCAAACAATGTGCAACTCTCCAAACCATGGAGAACTATAGTCAGGAATGTTTAGGAAAATTATTTGGAGCTTCACAGATTCCTTAGACTAGAGTGGAAACGCCTACAGAACATTACTAATTATAAAGAATCACAGCTTTTGTCTAAAAAACTGCACAAAATTATGAATGTATAATCTAATTTGCTTTACTTTTATATATGAAGCAAAGTTTAATACATATAATACATATATATTGTACACATCTCTATTAAAAACCATAACTATGGGAGAATTATGTTAATAATGGTTTTGTTTATATAAGTCAATATTCTAACAATAGAGATCTCAGAACATGTATGACAGGAATAAAACTCTAACAGGACTTTTTGACATATTTGTGCATGTTTGAGAGCCTGGGCAATCTATGACAGCAATTGGAGTGAGCTGATCATTCATTTTCCAGCTTCTTGTTTTCTCTTATGCTTCATGTGTAGAGAATGAAATGGGAAGTTAAACGTTATTATGCCAAAAGGGTGAAAAATTCCTACTTCGAATAATTTCAAACACCAATAACTTTGCTGACTCCATCAGAATCAATTGCCAAATGTTTTTTATTGGAATCATTCTCCTGTATGGAGAATTGGGAGAAAGTTTAAAACCCATTTTCTGACAAGCTTGTTAGAGCACCATGAATGAGAAGCCAGAGAGGATGATCAAAAGAGAAGAAACTAGAGGAACACTGGACTTGCCAGATATCACAAGCCTTCATGCTTCTGTTGCACTTTCCAATCCTGCGGTTACTACTGTAAAACCGGTGACAAGTGCTGCTGCTCTAAAACAGGGATTTAGCAATTTGTATGCCCAGACTCTGAGGGCACCTCCAGCCTGACTGTGCTTGCAAAGTCCTCTTATCCTTTCCAAAGCCCAGGACCCCCTTTTGTGCCCCCTGGAGCTCCCACGTCATCCCAACCACGGACCAGACCCCAAGTCACCCTCCATAGTCTTCAATCTCTGTCTTGGTGATTCTGCAGAAGTGTGTATTTTCAGCTCCTCTGTGATCTCTAATGCTTGGAAATTGTGATCCCTTTGAAAATCTGACACGCATCACTACTGGTTTCAGGAGAGGTGAGCCTATCTGTCTAGGCCAAAAGCTTTTCAGCAGAGCATTACACCTGTACTACTAGATAACCAACTAAATGTTTACCAGCTCAATCAGCTGCCTCTTTGGTGTGATGGCAGACCCTATGATGAATGACAATGGCTAGAGTTCTTTTCTTTCAAGCTCACAAAAGTTAAAATCTCGTACAACTACATTGATTACTTTTACTAAATATTTGGAGTATGTGTAAGTCTCTTTAAAAATCTGTTTACTGCTCTATTGAGCTTGCTTTTTAGTTAGCAAAAAGATGATGCTACATATGTTCTGGTAGTTTAGCAATGAAAATAAAAAATTCCTTATTTCATTTACAGTAGTATAATACTCTTCCAATGAAGTGCATATAGTTTTCAAAAAAGATTAACTTCCAAAATGGTTCTTTACATCAGAAGTCCTACAGCTGATACAAAAGGTTTTTCCTGATCATTTGCCACAATAATTCTGGCTTGAAGATCACAGAAGTAAGAATGTTTACAAATTGAATGGATAATATTATTATTAATATTATTATTAATAATAATAATAAAGAAATGGCAATAAATGTTAACTAAAGGGCAAAATATTGCTTAAAAATTATTATGACCAAGAGTAACAGTGTACCTTTGTAGATCATTGTGGATAGCACCTTTGTATTCTAATCTCTGCATCATTTGCTTTCATCTTTTTGAAACACACCTCCAAATATCATTGACATTACATGGAGTATTTTCTTCTACTTCTAAACTGCACAGTATTCAGCTAATAATGGTCCTGGTTTAGGGCAGTTTTGGGAGGAAACTTCTGAATGATGTCCCTCTAGAAAAGCAAATTCAAGCAGCACCTCCCCCAACTGGTTCTGGAAAAATTTTCCTTGGAGAAAAGTGGAAAAAACTCTTTATTGAACAAGCAAAGAGTTCACAAGCATAAAAAACTAATCACATGAAACAATATAAGCTCTTGCTGTTCTGAAGAGATGGCAAATAGAGAAAGTCCTTTTAGTGGGGTGTAGTTCAGCTTGCTCAGCCTCTCATCAGTCCCTCCGGCTCTAGAAAATGCCGCATCCCGGGACCTGGTGGGCCACAGGTGTGAGATCCCGGTGTCTCTCTGGGTTTTCGCTCCAGAGCAGGTTTGAACAGTTCCAAGAAAAAGAAAAACCACAGTCTGGGGAAGTTAGCCTCAGCTAGCTAAAATAAAAGCAAAGGAGAGCTCTTTCCAGCATGATCGTGCTGCAGACAACACAGTCCTTGAGAGGGAATGCAGGGGAGCAAGTGCAGTTTCTGCAAACAAACTGTGTGCTTCTTGCCTCCCTCTTTGCTCTCAGAACCAGTCTTAAAGGTGCACAACTCAATAGTCAGCATTAACAGAATAGATGACTGGGGATACGAGCCTTGTAAAGTCACCTTAAAACAATAACTTTGGAAACAACATGGGGACAACCATAGAGGGAATTTATGAATTTTTTTTTTTTAATTCTTGATTACACACAATCTCTGCTCTTGGAGAGAATCTCACTTTAAAGTAGATGCCTTCACATGATTAAACAAAATAAACCATATTATTTGAAAATCATCCCAGAGGCTTTTTGTAAAACAACTACTCCATAAAACACTTATAAAAATTAGCACTTTAAAAAATTTTATTTAATAGTCATACAGACTCATTAGCAAAATTATTAAGCTTCTTATGAAGTAAGACTATGCATTTTTTCACAAAAATTAAGGAATATACTAGTTCAAGAAAAATCTGTGTAAGGAGAAAAGTATATAGGCAGTACTACAATATATGTATAATTCAATTATTGAGAATATATGAGAAAGTAAACAGATAAGTTACAAGTAATACTCTTTTTATAATAAAATAACTAATTTTCTACTTGGATGGCAGTAAATTAATTGTTTTGGAATGCATCCTTATCAGTTGTTCATACTCTGGAGCACATACAAACACAAATCACCAGAGAAATATTTTTGTGTAATAAAACCTTCAGCAGCTGGATACTACTCTGACTGGAAGAGCATATAAAAATCTGTGTAATAGGCAGTAGAGGTGGAGAAAAGAACATGAGCAGGAATCCAATTAAGACAGTTTACAACAACCAAAAATTGCAAGGCTTTTTTTTATAAAGTAGTTGCAGGAAAAATTCTAAAAAAGGACTGCGGGTTGTAAACTGATATAATGTGAATTTTGGAACTTAGAATGAAACATTCTTTTATTCCATGCAAATTAAACTTACAAAGATAAAAAAAAAAAAAAAAAAGAATTGCATGCCATCATCATAGAACTCTTAAAAGTTTGGGAAGTCTCTCAGAGAAAGTAGTGGGCATATTGTTAAATCCTCTTATATAATACTTGTTTTAGTGTCATTAGAAAGCAGAATATAAGCTAATACCCAACTTGTTTCCCTTCAAATCCCTGACCAATGAACTTAAATTAAAATGTTTAGTAATTAAAAGAAAGTAATCTTTAAGAATCATATGATTTTTTTTTTTTAGGAATGAAAGTAGAGTTAAACTTAAGGTTAACTTTGAATTCCATCAATTAAGTGATTTTGTTCAGTTCAAAACTGTTAAATTTGTCAAAAAATTCTGGATGATACACCATAACTTCTTAAGCAGAAGCATCTATGAAAAGGGATTTTCCTTTGTGTTTGAAGTCTCATTAAATTTTATTCTGTCAGATTGTGATATCAACTTCTCACGTGCACTGATTGCCTAAAAGTCTATATGATCATGTGGATTTAATGTAGGAATCACCATCCTCTGAAATTTTCACACCATAAACTGCATTTTTTGATCTCTACAAAAGTTAATTCAGGATTTATCAGTTTCTAAGTGATATACTTTTTTAAAATCATGTGAGAATCCCAAATTTTTCTCTTTTACCACAGGAGTTTTTTAAAATATACATGTCAAGAGATACTTAAAATTTAGTCATATTTTATGTATTTTACTATGTATATATTTTAACATTTCCATGCAGATATACAAATACTCATTTTAGATAATAGTTGTGTCTTGCTCTTGTGTTTATCTGATAAAAAATTTCAAGGTTTCCTTTACACGCTACTACTAAATATATTTTCCTCCAGGAGGCTAAACAACTGATGCTGTATAATCTGGTTAAATGTAAACTCATTCTTTCAGTTCAGCATTCCCTTTTTATAAATACTTCCAAACCATGGAAGCATTTCCTGTCATGAACACAATAAAAGTGAATGACTTGCATACAGACTGCTGCTTCCATTCCTTCTATCACCAAATGACCAAAATGAAACTTACAGTCATAGGGTCAAGAGATTTACTGTTTAGGATAAAATATCCATTTGGCAACTTTCAAGCTCTTATTCCTCAGAGCTGACAAATAAATACTCAGGTGGTGTGCACTGCCCAATAATCAAACTCTTACCCTGTGCTTGTAAACAGGAAGCAATTGCAGCCTGATCTACTTGTCTATAATCAGATAAAAATGTCCTGCTTATCCTGTGAATATACAGTTCTCAGCAAAGATACAAAAATCTGAGACGGCAGATGATAGACAGAGCAAAGGAGTGAGACTGTGTCTCCTCAGTTAAGAAAGCAAGAATAAGGTGGGTTACTTGCTTGTGGTTTTTGGTTTGTTGGGATTTTTTTTGTTTGTTTTGATTGTGGTTGGTTGACTTTTTAGTCGGTTGGTTGTTCTTTCATTTGTCGGTGCAAGATTTTGTTGTTGGTTGGTTTGGTATTTGTTTGGTCTTTCTTTGACTGGTTGTTTTTGTGGTTTTTGTTTGGTTTTGTTGGTTTGGTTTTTATTTTGTATTATTATTATTATTATCATCATCATCATCATCATCATCATCATCATCATCATCATCATTATTACTACTACTACTACTACTACTACATACCTAAGTCAGAGTGCAGCATCATAAGAGCTCCCTTGGATATTTTTGCTGAGGTTAACCTAGGTAGGGGAAACAATCTGCTGCAGAAACTGCATAAAACTGCATTGGCACTAACATACATCGCTTTTCACTGAGGCTGCAAATTCTGCAATGTAGGTTTTCTCCACAGATCTTAGGGCAGAGGAGTGGGGTTTTAAAACAGATTTAATCTCCTACTATGATACTTGGAACTAAAAAGGAATACTATCAAACACATATTTTTCTTCTACTGAAAACTCATGAAAATTTATCTTAATATTTTTACTATCTTGACCAGCCTCTGTATTAGTTGGTCATATGCAAAATGTGCTGGTCCCAGAAGAAAAAAACTGCACTAGTTCAGAAAAACTTCTCAGTTTATGTTGCTTTTTTTTTTTGTTTGCTCTTATTCTTTCTAATCTCAAGTTAGTCTCATGCATGTTTCTGTTTATTATGGTCTTATTCTAATGATTTTCCTTAACATATACACTAATTTTAAAAAGGAAATAGGTTTAGATTCATACAACAGTTGAATCTAACAGTTGCATTTAACACTATTTTTTATGTTGATTTTTTACTTCGTATATTTAGAAATCTACTTAAATAGGATGGTCTCATGTGGAAAAAGAACTCGAAATTTTTAGGTTTCTAACAATAGCTGTACAAGTTCACTGCTAATTTCTTGAGTACTTATAGAAAATAGGGAGGAATTGGAGCAGTGCTGGAATTGTAATATTCCCCTTTCTGCTTAGGAACTAACAGCTAAAAACTGAAGAAAACATAAGTATTTTTTAATATATACGTGTGTGTATATATATAATCTCAGAGGCAGCTTGTTCAGTATATATAAAGCTGTTTAGAAATAATACTATGAAATATATCTAAAAATATAAAGAAAAATATTCCAATTGAATTGGTTGCCATAAAGTTTAAAAATATATAGATAGGTCTGATGCTCTCTTCTGTGGCAAATCATTAAAATCTAAAGCAAATATTCTATTAAGCATTTTGATTTATGTGTTTATAACTTTCATATTTATATTGTTTGACTATTTCAAGTGATAAAATAATTATTAGCATATTTCTACAGAGAAAGAATTTTTTTTCTATATGTAAATCTTTACTGTGCATGAAATATAGTGCTGGAGAGCTTAGGGATAAGGTTTGTGGTGAACAGTTATCATAGTTCACAAAAATTTGGATAGTATAGGCATACTACCTACTGCTAGACAACTTTTTTCATTGTAAATGTTTAACCTGGTTCTATATAACAAAGTTCTGACTGTAATTTCGTATGCCTTAGTATCATTTTCACCATGCAGAAATATAAATACTGCATGCATTGCTATGCACACAGAGAAATCAAAGACAACGGCAGCCATTTTTATCTACTCCTAATTCTGCCCACACACAAGGATCATTTATTACTACTCCAGGAGTTTCTAACCACCCTCAGTGTGCTGATGGCAGAGCTCTAGTCTTCTATCACCCTTAAAACAGTACAGAAAGTGCATTTTAAAACTGCTTACATCAGCTATTGGATTGTATGAAATTAATTTAATGCTGCTTGTTAATGGCATTCCCCACACCTGTCTCCAGAGACTTTTTTTTTAATGTGACAATGTTACACCATGAAGATTGTGTAGATTCAATCCCTGTTCCAAACAAAAGTTGTGGTCCCATAGGCTTTACCTTTACTGTCCATTTCTCAGAACACAGGATATTAGTAGACCAAGAATAAAAACAAGATTAAAATAATTAAAAAAAAATTTAGAAATTTGTTTCACCAAGGTAAAAAGTTATAGGATTAGAATTTTTTTTCTTCATTCTGGCTATAACAAATTTCATCCTCCTAACAGGGAGAAAATGGTATTAAAATCTTTAACCAATTTGGTTTACAGCTGAGAAACTTGATGAACTCTCATGAAGTTAATCCCAAATTACACCAACACCAAGAATTTGGTGTATGTTTTACCTGTTATTTTTATAATAATTTTAACTTGTGTCTGAGTGTGTGAGGCCTGAAGCCAAGAACATTAGACTACTAGTGAGACTGTCACATTTTCATCTACTGTGGCTCTGTAGTTCAAATTATATGGAAAAGGAAAAAGAATTCATGTAATACCAAACACATTGTTCAGTAAGACACTTCCATTAGCCAAAGTCATTCTTTGGATAACATTTGAGTCAAAGAAAAAAATATGAGCACTACACAGAACTTAGAAAATCTAGCAAAGACCTGAAAGGTGCCTTATCCATAATGTATCCATGCACTATGAATTGCAGTTTCACAAAACACACCCGTCACAAGAAAGAAAATATTACTATATTTATTTAACACATGAAAATATTTTTGTATCTTTTGGTCAGAAGAGGATATATTCCTGAGACCTGAACATATGAGAGTTAGATAGACCAAGGATAACATGTCAACAGTTGCTGTTTACTCTCTTCCTCATTACAAGCTTGCAGTATTCTGAACACTTGGATTTCCTTGTGGCATAGGTATTCATTTCTTCCCTTTCCAATTTTTTTTTAGTTGCAAAAAGACACAACCTCTTAGTTTATAAAACCAACATATGTTTGTGTAAGAAACAGAATCAAAAATTTGCAGAAAAAATTACAGAGCAACTTCTTGATGTTGTCTCAATTAAAAAAAAAAAAAAAAACACACAAAAAACACAACAAAAAACACTGCCAGTGTTTCAAAAGGCATATTGCATACCACTGAATCTTTTGCATGACCCTCAGCCATTTGGAGTTGCCCGCATTGGAAGGTGTCACTGTATTGAAATGAATCTTGTATTTTCTTTCTCAATGAAAGATATTGTGAATAAAATGAATCCAAGGACACATCTTGAATTGTGTAAGACTTCGCCAAAATTATCTGTGACATTCTTATAAAGTATGAAAATGTGGTTGAAGAAAATACAACATAAAATTTCACTCTGAATCTGAACTTGAAGATTACATTAAGGATCAGATATAGAACACTTCTAAGATGATATAAATATGATGTCAAGCATATTGGCCAATGATATAATTTCAAATTATTTTAGAAATCATGTAAGGAATCAAATTGAAATTCAGTGAAAACAAATAGGAAATATTATACTTCAAAGGAGATGTCAACATAGAATGGAAAATTCTGAAACTCCAATGCTGAAGAGGCATGGAGAAACATAGGGTAAAAATATGTCACACTTCACAGTACTAAGGTCATAGCTGAAGCATGGCATTCTAATATTTTTCACAAGAAAGCTTTGGTCTAACTTCTTTTTTTTTTTTCCCTCCAGAGGTGGACTGAATGATTTGAGAATACTGTGAAGCATTAAGGGCCTTGTTTAGACAAAATATTAAGAGTGGAAGTGGAAAGAAAAACAGAAAAACAGAAAAACAGAAAAACAGAAAAACAGAAAAACAGAAAAAGAAAGTAAAGATATCGACTCTTCTAGAGATGATGAAAACCTGCTCATATCAGCTAATGCAGAGAAAAGATAAAAAATCTTTTTCTAATTCAGAAACAAAAGAACAGCTTTTTTCATGCATTTCTTCAGAGTTTGAAAGGGACAAAAGTTCAAACACCCTCTGTTAACAGAGAAAAAAAATTTCTGACAACTGTTAACCTTGCTTTCCAGTCTAATTGAAACATATCAACTCAAACCTTTAACACAGTATAATATCACACTTGTTTATCTTAGACTAAAATGCCAGTAATCCTTTTTCTAACCCTAAAATTCAATATCCCCTAATATATCCTCCTACAAATTCAGAAGTAATGTTAAATTGTGCATATCCTTAATAAATATCAATAAATTATAGTATTTCCTTTCATATTCTGTAATGGATTAAACTTTTTGAGAAAAACAAACAATAATGTAAAATACTTGTTTATGCCAGCAATATTTACTGTTTAGACATATACATACTATTCATTCTTGAGGTACTGAATAGGATATGTTGGTGGTCAGGCTTCTTGTTTCATGTCTTGTATAAGATTAACAAGACCTCATTCAGTTTACAGAGGTTGCCCTACAGGCACCAAGCAATTTCACAGCAAACTAAGAAGTTTCTTTAGGTAGAACATTATTATTTAATGTGACAAAGCAGGTACACAGTTATATTTAGATTTTTCTGATAGGTAAATTGAGTTTAACTTAGGAAAATTGATCACACCATATTAGTCAATATACTGCTATCATTATTCTTGGTGAAGTTCTTTATCCCAGTCAATTTTTATGCCACTGTGGCAGGAGAAAAGGAGTAAAATTAACCTGCAAGGCTCCCCTCAGTATGGAAAATTACTAACAAAATAGACCACTGTTTCTTATATCTCCACAGTACTCTGCATGGGGAGATCATCAGAAACCAATTTTAGGTAAACATTAAAACTTGGTCTCAGGCTAATGTCAGCTGCCGTTCAGCTGGGAAGACACCAGTCAGGTGGGGAGGCATGAGTCAGCTGATACAAATTAATGCATGTCCCAGATTTTGAAGTGCTACAGCATACAGCTAATGAGCTGAAAAAGGAGGAATGGAGATAAGGGAAGGTAGCCAGGAGCATTAATTGCAAGCAATTTAAGTCTACCTTGGGAAAGCAGAATGATACCAGCTTTTTTTGTTTGATAGACTTCCACATGAACAGATTATAATTGAGAAAAAGGTCATGTTTCAAACTGATTGTATTCTGACTTCATTCTCATTCTCTGATTTTTTATGTTGATCTTAAGGGATGGAATTTAACCACTTGTCTAAAGTTTTAAGTAGCTTTGGTTGACCCTATTGTTTGATGTGGGGATCACAGTTGCTTCAACATGACTACAGGAAGAACTAGCTATCCACTTTTGTATAGATGTGGTTCTGTTTGATAACATCAATAGGAAATTTCTAGGCAACTTTTGCAATATATAATTTTTATACCAAAATATTTTCCAGAGTATTTTGAAGTTCTATGACACAAAAGTCTAAAAGCCTTGCAATAGATATTCTTATACTACTAAAATGAAATATTTTATTATAAGAGGTATTAATATTAATAATTTAGGCATTATTTTTATGGCTTGTATACCAATAACTAAACTTTTAGTGTCACCAGATATTGCTTATATGAGTATGAGATTAGAATAAATCTTTGTACATGCAGTGCATTATTAAGAAATTAATCCACATTAGTTTAGTAAACATCTAAGAATGATAGGTATGTGAAAAACAGAGTGATATTAAAATACTAAGTAAATCTAACATCATTCTCTGCTCCCTTGTGTCAAGTATACAGAAATATGGAACATGTGATCTCACAGGAATTCAAACACATTAATTACTAAATAAATACACACAACAGAAAATAGGTCACAATATCTTTTTCCTAAAAATCACACATTCTTTTCTATATGAAGTTAGAAGCACCATTCTTGTTTATTACAATTCCTTGCCATGTGCTGTATATTATATGTAATTCTGGCTTATTAAATTCCTGAAGCATGCAATACACTGAACTTAATAGATTTTATGCAAATCATTATATAAACAAATAAGAGCAGATGGTCCTCAACACATAAGAACCTTTCTATAGCAGTTTCATATTTTGTTTAAATTAAATAAAATATAAAGTTACCTTTGTGAAACCTAACTTATTTTAATGTATTTTGCTGCACAGTGTTTCTTACAGGTTTTCTTTCTTTTTATAGCATTAAAGTAAAATATTCCTGTTCATGTTCCTTAGATATTTAGTTGTTTACCATTTCTGAGTTGTATTGTCAGCCTATACAGATATTTATTTATTCCTACTTTCCCACAAGAAGGAAATCAATTGCTATCAATAGAGCACATAATTCATCTCACAGAATTGCCTAAAGGAAAAAAGGCGAGCATTACACTGGGAATCTTAAACTAGTATCTTTTAAGCTCTGCTGCTCTACAACTCTGTGACATCTTTCCCTTACAACTCACTCATTTTGCCTTCTCCCTGGCACCAGCCATGTCAGCAGATGAATGGTAGAGCAAATAAATCTAAAAGAAGTTATGGAAACTAAACAAAGCAAAACAAAAAAAGAGCTATCAGAAATAAAGAACTAAGAAAAATAAGAGGAATGTATCTTTGTTGTCTCCTGAGAGATTTTAAGAGCATATCTGATGATGGTCTCTCTCCTGTTGCCATGTAAAATATGTATCTTATGATTTTCCCCATCTACTCCAGCCAGTGTTCCAAAATCATGTCAGATACACATCCATATCTTTGAACTTATGCAGTAAATAATTAGCCGTATAATAAGCAATGAGCAGAATAGTCAAAAGTGCTATCAAAAACTATTAGAATCAAAAAAACTAACCAATTTTCTCAGTCATATTTTGAACAAAGATGCTTATTATAGATAAATATACAGACATTATAGATTTTGGGGTCTATACACTTATACTATCATATACTGCAACATCTACAAGAAAAAAAGAAATTCTTCCTTTCATTATATTTCCCAGTTCTAGAAGTGCCTATTTTTCATGAGGCTGTCTATAATCTTACTTGCTCTATCTTTTCAGTTTCTCTGAAAAATAACTATGTAATTTAGGGAAATAAAATACTGGACTGCATACTCTACTGGAAGTGGTTTAACAGGTGCAAGAGTTTTACCAAACATAGTTAAAATTCAATAACTTTCACCTCTTTCTCTCTTTCCTTCTTTCTCTCCTTTATTTTTTTAAATCTAATACTTTAAAAGCCTCATCTAAGGATAGGACATTCCAAGGCATACGATCATGTAACATGTGGGGAGATGAGAAAGTCTCCATACAGAGGAGAACCCTTTTATTGGTCTTACCAACTACTTTCATTATCTAGGACAACTGTGACACAACTACTTGAATGAGTTTTTATGTTTTATTTGGGTTTTTTTAACTGTAATTATACTATGTGTTCTGAAATAAAAGTTTTATCCTTTCATCATTGAAGCATAATTCAAGAATACCTTTCCAGAAGCTATATATCAGCATTTCAGGTTTTCTGAATCCTGCTGGAAAGTAACTCATCACCAAGAGAGTTAACCAGTACAAGCTACAGAATTTATTTTCCCTTGTTTTCAGGAAAAAAAAAATCTTTTATTTACTTAATATAAGAGAATAATATGTAACAAATTTTGGGAAATTACTAATACCAAGAAGTAATCATGCTCTAAATTATTATGAGGCTGAATCCTGTTTGATCTGCCTTTGTCCCAGTAGAGACACTACAGTCCTATTTCAAGGAAGCAATAGGAAAATAGATTATGGTCAACACAAAACTTGGTTGCAATAGAATATCAGTGTCCAAAATGGTTTTGCTCTTCAGCAGCAGGTTAATTTTACCCCTCAAATTAGGAAGAAGAGCCAAAGAGCCAAAAGAACCCCAAACAAACCATGGGGTCTATCTGGATACTGAAAATCCTTAAAACTTTTCTGCTCCTAAATTCCAGAAAGCTATCAAATTTCTTCCCAGCCTGGATGCCAGAAGCTGTCCCCTAAGGTGGTAGTAACAATATTTTTCCATCTATCTGTCCTTGTCATTCATTACAAATGCCAAACTTTCCAGCTTTCTCTTAAAATTGTCTGAGTTAATTTGATGGCACCTTACTGTAAAACAAATCAAAATGCCCAAAGTAATATAAAATACTTCAGGAAATTATCCAAAGAAATATTTATTATGTAGAAGTTCAACGGATACTTTGATGATTGGGAATAAGTAATATTTAATTAATTAGAATCCCACAAACTTTACACACTGTCAATTATGAGCAATGACATAGAATAATGGGTTTTTTCTTTTTTTTGTCAAAACCATGTAACTTTTAATGTTATCAGTATGTTTTGAGCCATAACAACAAAAATGGTACAGCTCTAAGGTGGGAAGAAGTTTTGCTAAAACTCATAGAAATAAAATGTGACATTCATAGAGGCTAACAAGAGGAATAGTCTTATTCTGCTTAAATATAGCTGAACATACCTCCTCAAAATTACCCCACACAAAAGATCAGAAATGTCAAACATGTTAATTGATTTAAGTGATAGTTAGACATAATCATAGCTGTAGACATTGACTTGGTTCCCACATATTTTCTGTACTTGTCAGAAAAGGACAAGTGCTTCCTAAAGGTGCGCTAGCTAAAATGAATAAGACCTCAAAAATGGGAAGAAAAAGCTGAAGACCAATGATGATATCTCAAAAAAAGTATTGAAACTGTAGACAAAAAAAAAAAAAGAAGAAAAAAGAAAAAAGAAAATCACCTATTATTGGCTTATTAATCTCTAGAGTGAAAAAGAAACAAATATTTACTAAAAGAAAATATTCATTCCATTAACAATATGATTAACAACTAGAAGAAAAGAAATAGTAATGTTGTTTCATTTCGAGGTGGTCTATTAGATACAAATTTTAACAACAAAGCAGAAAACAAAGCAAGACCCTTACTGAGTTTAACCATATATAGTTACATGTAACATGACAAAGTAAATATTTCTACAACAGATGCACCACATACTCCTGAAGAACGTTAATTTTCTGCATTACAAAAGTATTCATATTCAGAAGCTAGCATTCTTCACTACTGAAACTGAAACAAAGTATTTACCTTTCAGACATGTTCATAAACTCTTACTGACTTCAGAAGAAGTAGAGAAAGACTAATTGAGAGTATTTCTGAAGATTTCACCTCAATTTTTTTTAATTCTACAAAAATGATTTTATATTTTTTCTTGAGGATCTGAAACACTTTCCTCAAACTTTAGTATTTAGCCACAAGACAAATTTTATTACATTTCCTCACAGATTTTCTGGGGGTTTTATTTTCCTTTTGCTATTGATTAACATCTATTCTTCTCCTGTTTTAATATTAAAATATATTCCCTTAAGAGAGAAAGAACTTCCTGACCATGGGAAGCAGTGAATGAACTCCTTATTTTGCTTTGTTTTTGTGTACAGCTTTTTCTTTGCTGATTAAATGGCCTTTATCTCAACCCATGATTTTTCTCTCTTTTGCTTTTCTGATTCTCTTCCCCATTCCAACCAGGGTGAGAGTGGGCAAGTAACTCTGTCATACTTAGTTGCCAGCTGGGGTTAAACCACAACATCACTTCATACAATGTGTTTTGAAAATTTTCAAGTAAACATATATTTCTTAAGGGACAGTCTGTACTTCCTTTAAATTTTTTAAATATCTTTGATAGCATTTCATGCAGTCTTTATGTCATTCAACCAATAATACTCCCGTTAATTATAGGGATTTTTAATTTTTTTTTTCCTTGCAGACAAGTGACCCTGAGAAAGAGTCTGGTAAATTCAAAGTATATAAATGACTATTAAACTCTCCTTCTGATTTCCAAATTTTAAATTTTTTGTAGAAATCCATAGAAGTTTATGTTTTTCTCTTACTTATCACTACAATGAAACACACTTGTTCCAGTGCTTAGACTGTCCAAAGGAGTCATATGAGCTCAGGATAAAATTTTGAGCCTTGTTAGTTCTGCATTCCCTTTCTTCAAATTGGCTGAGCTACATTAAATGTGGAAGAAATATCAAGTAAAATTTCAGTCTATGTAATTGAAATTCATCATGGTTATCTGTAACTAAAGAAAAACAACCCCCAAATCACCTATTTCTACAAAAGAAATCAGACCACCTTAAATAGTAATGACATTAATAAATTCATTTCTAATGATGAAATCGTAGGTGTTTGTGAAACAAATAAAAAAGAAAGAGATCATTGACACTAAAAAGAAAAGAGTCAGAAAACAAAAATGTTGATTTACAATGCAGTTTTCAAAGGCCAAAATACATTATCATAAGCAAAGAATAGATTGAAATAAAAGTTAAACTAAAACCTGGGAGGAGGGAAAACAAAATACAATGCAAAGGAAATGAAAATAACAAAGGAACTATGGAAAGAACTCAGTATCTAAACAAGATGACATGCAAAAATGGAAAGACAGACAATAGGTAGCAAAACCATCTAATTATCAGATATATTATGAGGGAATATAAAATATGAAAATATTTCTTCCTGGCATTATTTAAATTAAAGCATCTCAATTGTTTGGTTGGTTTTATTTTGGCTTTGGTTTTGTTCCTGTTTTTTGAGTCAGGAGTCCAAGACAGTTAAAATCTTTGAAAAGAAATTGCTTTGTCTTTAAATGAGCAAAGACAGCAAAAGTTTCCAATTTCCTAAACTGTATTTAATTACAACACAAAGAGAAAAACTGCTACAAGTCAATCTTTTAAACACATTTGCTCTGGTAAAATATAAAAGAGTTTTGAAAGACATTTCTGCTCTGCTCACTGGGTCATCATAGAAAAAGAACAATTCCCATGATTCCCTCTTTCTGCACTGATTATTAGGTCTAAGAAAAAAACCCAACCTTTTGCCTCTTAGTTTTTCTATAACTTCTACATTGTGGCTTTTGGTGTGGTGCTTCCCCATTCATATCAGGAATCTCAGTTGAGATACTACAGGATCAGCATGCACTGAAATAAATCCAGTTGTACCCAGAGAAGGAGCATGCCCTTTATCCCTTCTTCCAGAAGATTGCCCCTGCTTTGTAATGCAGTTTCAAAGACAAGGTGACCAATCACATGTTTTTAAACAGAAGATCAGTCCCACAGAAAACACACGGTAAACTGAGAACAAGTCAGTAAGTCTCCTGTCATACATTTCTACAAGCTATGGGTGTTATAGCACAACAAAAATCATAATAACAGCTTTAGCTTGTCAGGGAAGGACCCACTGTAACTTAAGTAAACTCTATTGAAGGAGAAGAAATGCATACAGAGAAACACAAGCTCTTTGCTGCCTAGAATTGATAATAAATAGAACAATCTCACTACTTACTGAGACTGGTTCCGTATTTTGGGGTTCACCATTCTGCTGCAATAATATTGTAGTGGGCCTATAAATGCCACAAAATGGACTCTATTAATAAAACTCTTCATGAATTTAGTCTCCATGCAATGTCTTGTAAGGTGTGTGCTTTATAAATAGAAGTCCTTTGCCACACCTTTTTTCTTCTGGTCTACCAAAGGATTTATAGAATCTTAATTATGCACGTAGCATTGTCACCTTATGATTTGCCCTGATGTATTCTCATCCTCATTTTCCTTTTACTTCATAAAGTGCAATGTCACTATCAGGAGTAAAAACTCTTTAAGGTTTTTACCTTAAAAGAAGGTAAAGAAGAAGAGAAGTAATTAACAGTCAAACAACAAAACCAAAAAAGACGGTCCAATAGAAACAGAAACAGAAGAATAGGCAAGATACAACCTTAAAAGATTATGAGAAGAAATTTTATTTCCTGAAGTTGATGACACTCTTCAGAACTTTTGAAGTGTTATAAGATGTTTTACTCAGTGAAAACTGTTAAATTTCTGCATAAATAGTGCATGACATTATTTTATTTTTCAAAGTTATAGTCAGAAGCATGATTTTTTTTTTCTCTCTCTGTCATAATCAGGTTTATGGATTATTAAACCTGAATAGGTTTAATTCCTAATGCAAAGCCTTTCCCTAGTCATTACAACCAAGTAGCCCTCTAGGACAAGGACAATTGGAATTGCTAGTATTTGGTTAGTATGCTTTGTATGGAATTTGCAAGACCTTAAGATGAGGATGTCTTCATCACCTCTCTGTAGTTCTGCTTTACTTGGTTCAACTGTGACTAAATTTTCTAATTCATTGGACATCTAGCATTGATTTGTTTTCCTTTTGTTTTTCTTTGTGTGATAGAGTCATTGTTTTATACAGATAGCTGTAATAAGCAGGTAGCCTAAGAGAATCCCATGTTTGTGATTAGAAAATAATGATGACGTGTAGGGAAATGCAGGCCTTTAGAAGAGTAAAAGTTTTGAGAACAGATACTCAATGAGGTGCAGAGGAGAATATGCAAGGGAAGAGAGCAGGCATAGGATCAGTAATGAAACCCTGCAGCAATAAACAACTATTTAATGGTCAATTAAAAAAGTACAGACCTGGATCTAGACAAAACTGGTGTTAAGGGTAACAAAAAGGTGTCAAGGGTAACAAAAAGGACTAAGGAATTTTATATAATAGACATGAAAGAGATTTGGCTACAACATGGACATGAATACTAAGAAAGAAAGAGAAAGGTGTAAACGCCTGTTAATATAAAAAATTATCCCAAGTACATCCTACAAAAAGGAAGTAGAAAACATCAACGTGAACATCATATTCCTCCTGGAGAAGGATTAACAAATGCTGACAACTCACCCAACAACTCCCAGCCACCCACCATCACAACTGAAGCAAGACAACCCACCATTCAGAGCAACAGGGGGATTAGAGAATAACACCAAGAAAAAAGAGACAAACTAAGGAGTATGCATGTTATAATTTTAATTTCACTACTTCTATTTCTTTTTCTCTGGCAATATTTATTTTAAGCTAATAATTTCTTGTGTTTGCTTGTATGTGATTTCTGCTTCCTCTTTGCCTGTGAATAATATTTGCAATATATTGAATGTAACATTTTTAGCTGTGCATCATGGTTGGCATTCCCCAAAGAAGCGTCCTATGTATATACTATCTGTAATGTTGCAGAAAGTCAGATCTAAGTATAGAACCAATATATAAGTCACCAACATTTGTTGCTGCTTCAAAATTGTTATGATGGTTATGGCTGAACAACCAGTTCAACAAGTAGTGCTGTAAATTACAGTGGACACAGAGATTCGCAGATCTCTACTTGGCTGTCTCTTGTCAAGATATCATGAATATTAAAACTCATGGACTGAGATGCTTTTGAAACAAGAATAGTTGTTCCAGGAAAGAGACAATCTAGAATGCTGAAAGAATTTTGAGACATTTTGGAATGAAAAGTGAGATTTAATTTTTTTTTTCTGCAAAAGAGATACTAACAAAAGCAAAAGAGATAGTTTAAAAATAAAGATGAGGTTGAAAATACAGACTCGGAATTCACAGAACAGACATAAGCCTCGGGGTTTTCTAGTCCTAGTGGCACAGCAATACAGCAGGCAAATGAGAAAAGAGATGGAAGCCCAGAAATCTGAGGTTTAGGAGCCAAGACTGGCAGGAACTGCAACTGTCTCTGTCTTATGAGAAGTTCAGCATGAATAATGCATTTTCACTCTTCTCTCACCCCTCCAAAATCATATATTTTCTGAAGGCAGCCTGTGGCACTCAAAAACTTTCAGTCAACCCTGTTATATTGAAACCTGGAATTGTACTTAAGTAATGCCATGTCTGCCTTCCAGAATTATGGTGGTCTGGTGCTGGCTGGACAGCAGGTGCCAACCAAAGCCACTCTATCACTCCACAGTCTCAAACAGACAGGGGAGATACTATGTGGGTCAAGATAAGGGCAGGGAGAGATCATTCACCAGTTACCATCTTGGGAAAAATACACTTAATTGGCAAATTAGTTTAATTTATTACCAGTCAAATCAGAGTAGGATTACAGGAAGCAAAATCAAACCTAAAAACCCCTGGCCTCCATTCCTCCTGTCCTCCCAGACTTAACATTATTTTACTTCATATTATTAAATTTACTAACTTTATATTTATTCTCTACCTCCTTCCCCTGCCATCAACAAAGCAGGACAGGGAATGTGTTTGTGGTCACTTCATCGCATGCTGTCACTGCTTCTACTTTCCCTTCAGCAGAGAGAGGACACTTCCTGCTCTTCCCCTGCTTCAGTGTGTGGTCTCTCCCACAGAGGCAGTTCTCTGTGAACCTCTCCAACATGAGTCCTTTGCACAGGATTTAGTTTTTCATGAACTGCTCAGGACTTCCACGGGGTGCAGACCTTCAGGAACAGATTCACAAGTCCTGCCAGAAAACCTGCTCCAATGTGGGCTCCTACAGAGACTGCAGGTGGATCTCTGCTCCACCATGAACCTCCATGGGTTTCAGGGACGCAGCTGCTTTACCATGTCTGCAACACAGGCTGCAGGGCTTCTAGCAGACTGTTCCAGCACCTGTAGCACATTCTCTCCTCCTTTACTGACCTTGGTGTCCTGCAGGGCTGTTTTCCTCAGTCTCTCATGTATTCTCATTCCTCTCATCCCTGCTTTTTTCTGCATAATATTTTTTTTTCTCTTCTTTAATATGTTGCCCCAGAGGTGCTAGCACTGTTGCTGATTGGCCTGCCCTTAGCCAGCAGCAGGTGTGTCCTGAAGTCTTCTGGCATCAGCTCCATTGGACATAGAGGAAGCTTCCAGCAGATAATCACAGAAGCCACCTCTATAGCCCACTGCTATCAGAACCTTGACATGTAAGCCCAATACAGAAATTAACTTTCTTTTCACAAATGAAAGTCTTCCCTGGCTACTAAGGAAGTTTTATTGCTGATGAATTACCTATTATAAGTTTTATCAAATATTTCCTTGCTGTTTTCAGATTGATAATGCTGAATTAGTAATTGGCAGATATATTCAAAGGTGTATATAGTATGGTACACAGAGTCTTAGTATCAAAATTGTTCTAACATATCTGTTCTCTAGGAAAATCTCCTTACTTGTAAATGAGAGTTAAAGCCTACTCCTTACTTGTAAATTTGTTAAAGCCTACTCTAAGGAAAGACTGTGACTGGTTTTGAAGGATGATATGGGCTTTGATATACTAAGGGATCAAATGGAACAATAGGGAGGAAATAACCTGTTTTGTGGACAGTGTGTTCTGCTAAGAATAATCAGCAGTCTTCTGAGGTTTGCCCTCAATTAAATATTTCAGCTACTGTATATCTACATTTTTTCACAATATACTTATTACCAGACTGTCCCAAAAGAGTATGAACAGCTTAGCTCAGGGAGAAGACAGGGTTATACCAGCTACAAATGCAATACTAGACTGTCTAAGCTAATTTAAAAAAAAAAAATCATCCCCACAGAATAATTGAGTCTGGACATTACACAAAACAAGACATGAACAACATTTTGTTTAGAATAAGATTTTTTATGAGTCCAGATAAGGACAGCCTAGGAACTCCCAACATTTAACACAGGAAAATAAGAGGATTTTGTGACTAGCAATTAATTTTTATGCTTAATATAGAGGTCAACTTTAAATCAAAATAAGGAAAAAGTGAAAGAAAATAATTTGTTAAAGAATCACACTATGGTATTTGAGATTACACCTTGAGCCCCACCTGAACAATTCTAAAGAGCAAGATATAGATTTTCATGGCAAATCACAAGGCTCTGAAATTTCCCAGAAATTACATGCAGTGACTGTCACACCCAGAACACAGATCTCTCACTGCAGCCATGCAGTCTGTGTGGCACATGCACCACATGCAAGCAGAAAGTGTCTTGGACTGGCATGGCCAATGCGGTTGGTAACTACTGCCACACCACTGCCTAGTGTACACAAGATTTCCACATGGTGAGATACAATTGCACTGTAGTGAGAGACTCTCCTAGAGCCAAAATACTATTTTGTTGCTGTATTTAAATGGTTTAAAAGCATTATCTGAGCACTTTTACATTTTTAAGAGAGGACAAGCTTTGGGGAATGCATGCAACCAACACCAGCAGAAGAGGGCAGTTTCTGTCTTCTAACAGATATGGAGTATTGTTCTTGGACCCTTGTGTGTAAGGAATGAAAAAAGGTCTCCTTAAGCCTTTCTTCACATCTCAACAATGGTTGACTCTGGTGGGTTGACCTTGTCTGGACACCAGGTACCCGCCAAGCTCCTCTATCAGTCACCCTTCCCAGGTGATGAGGAAGAGAAAATAAAATGGGAAGCAGCTGTTAGGTTGAGACAGGACAGTTTGCTAAAGCAGAAACAAAATTTTGATAATGCACAAGCAAAGAGTAAAAAGAGTTATTTTATCCTCTGCTTCCCATCAGCAAACTATTTTCGATCATTTCTCGGGAAGCAAGGCTTCAGAACAGGTAGTGGTTGCTCCAGAAAGGAAATATGGTAAATATTGAAAGCTCCCCCTGCCACCCTTCCTGCTCCTGTCCTTGACTTTTATATCTGGGCTGGAATAATTTAGTATGGAATATCCTTTTGGTTATTTGGGGTTAGCTGGCCTGGTTGTGTCCCACCCCATGATCTTGCCCACCCCCAGCCCCTTGATGTGAGGAACGCTGAGAGACAGCGCTGATGCTGTGCCAGCGCTGCGCAGCAGTACACAAAACTCTGGTGTGTTATCAACAACTTTCCAGCCACCAATGCAGAGCACAGCACTGTGAGGGCAGCTATGAGAAAATGAACTCCCTCTCAGGCAGACCAATATATTGGCACCCTCTGACCTTCTGAGTTTATCAACCTTTGTTAAAAATAGAAAATACAGAGAGAAGGAAGGCAGGGGATGCAATGTGAGCATAGATCATACTTAACTTTAGGCATCACTTGAGGAAAACTCTGACAGACACAACAGAATGAGAAATAAGTATTTGAATGTTAAGAGGAAGTACAATAAGGACACTAAAAAAGCATCCATACCTGTAGTAAATTATGATGCATTTGACTGAGAAAAAATAGGGCAATAGAAATTGTTGTAGGTTAAATTGGATAAAAGTGCAATACTTTGAAAACCTATGTAGAACTAAACTTTATTACAATATACTATTAATCAAATGATTGATCACTATTTTCCATCACCTAATCAAGCGCTTATTAATGAAATATTTGATTAGTTGGTGTCATTACTTTTTTCCCCACAATATTTTTCTTTTCAAAATGAACCAATAATATATGAATCACAGAATCATAAAATCATAGAGTATTCTGTGTTAGAAGGGACCTAGAAGGGGCATCGAGCCCAGCTCTTAGTCCTGCACAGGATAGCCCAAAAATCACACCCATGTGCCCTCACAGCATTGTCCAAATGCTTCTTGAAGTCTTTCAAAGTTAATTCTTATACTAGTTTCACATGACGTAACTCTGTTAAGAATTAAATTTTTTTTTGTGTAACCCAGAATCACCATGATGCATATTTGAAATTTCTGAACTTCTTTCCTTTATCATTTTTATACTTTTGCCTGCCAGTACTGATTCTGCCTTGGTGATATGTGCAGATCAAGATCATTACTTACTTTTTCTCAAAAATCCTAACAACAAAAAAATATACTACACTTTCATAACCTATTAGCGAGGCTTCTATGCTAAAGTGCTTTCCTCAAATTGTATTGCAAAGTATCAACAATTAGATGATTCCTTATACTTCTTTTTGGTCCCCAGTTTTGCAATGTCATCCTGTAGCATTGTATTTCTTATTCTTGAAATAACATATGCATTTCTTCAGGTGGCTAATGTTGAATAAATATCATATATTTATTTTTAGTGGTTGTAATTCCCCCCCCCAATCCTCCCAACCCAAATATCAACTTGCAATTAGTGTGACAATATCTGTCACAGACTCGTCTGTGAATCTGTGAGCTCTCCCTGAGCCTTTTCATCTGCTGTTTTCCCTTTTCCTTCCTTTCCACCACCATCTCTGCAGCTCTGGGGGGCAGCACTTTGGGAAGTATCAGGCCACATAGCAGGGACATTGCTAGTGTTCCCTGTGCCATCAGTGGCTTCTCAGTCCCAATTCCCCTTAAGGAGAGGATGCAGCTTGGAGTCATGCTCCCACCTTGAGGTCCCACCTCTCATCTCTCTGGCAGGTGAGTAGGTCATGCAGCAAATCAGTAGGTGGTTTCTAAAATTGAGGTCATGGACATATGAGCAATTGACCAACACAGAGCCATGTGAGAAAAGGAGCTCAGCAATCCCCAGGGTAGTTAACACCATGAGAAAAAATATGCTCTTTATCTTGTCACACTGGACCACAAGAAAAGGGTGCCTTCCTTTGTTCTGCATCTCTCTTCTCCCAGACCCCAGGGGTCTTGAACAGAAAAGGGACCCAAAAGAAGGTAGGCCAGCCCTGATGCCCTGACTTACCCCAGATCTACATGGTAACCCCACTTGTGACTTGTCTCATCTCTGATAGGGCCAGCATCAATTGAGTGTAATTCTGACGTGGCAAGTGGAACAGAACCAGAAGATCTCAATAGGCAGATAAAAAACGAGTAAATTTTGTTCTGGGAGAGGTGGACATTTATTTGTATAAAAGGTTGCCTGTAGAGGGAGTGGTGAAGAATCTCACACACACACATGCACCCCCCAACAGTGCTGAACAGCCTGCCCAGCTGTTTTCTGGTTGTAACACTTAAAAACTGTTTTATCATTATACACACATTATGAAGAGATAAAAACATTACTGAGAAAGTGGATTTGTGTACAATACTAAACAAGCAATAGGTGTCTCATGTTCTAGACTTGCCTGACATAATGACAGATGGAAAAATTAAAGATTAGAGGAAGGGCTAAGTGTACCCTTGTAAATTTGCTGTATAATTTGATATACTCACACATCCTCCAGCTGAAACATTTAAAACATGGTTGCATAATTTGATATTCATTGATCAACAGCTACCTCACAGTAGACTGTATTTCCAAAAGGTTCTGAGCTTTGCCTTTTTAATTAAGGTGGTTGAAATAGACTACCAAATATATTTTGAAAGGGGATTGACTCTCTTTCTCTCACACCAATATATTTGCAATGCATAAATATATATACTTTTGCATATATTTTAGCTATCTGCTCATCATGCTAAAGAGAGGTGGGGTGAAGTGAATAAATAGCACTGTGGATTTTTTCCCTCTAAAATTCACTTAATTTCTAATTAATTTAATCCAATGGGACAATGTAACAGGCATTCTAACATGGAAATAAAATTCTAAGTTGGTATTTCTAGCTAAAATAAAATAAATTTCTCAAGTTATATATCTGTTTTATTTTGCAGAACATATAGAATGATTCTTCACAGAGCTATTTGATAAATAAGGACTCAACATATTAAAATTTTCATCAAATTTTATATACTTCTGATGGCCTTTGCTATGGAAGTAGTTGCAAAAATGACATGCTGTCATACTGCAGAGGAAGAATAAATATCTCTCTATTTTAATTCTAGGTCATCTAACACATACTTGGGTTGTATCTAATGCCTTCAAATCTTTGCTAAATAGACTCTGAAATAACTGCAAAGTTTTCTACCTGACATGTTTCTTACTTGTGAAAACAGTGTTCCAATGACATAATAACAAATAACTATATAGTGTATATTATTTTCTACATTTAGAGGGCATAAAGAAGATGCTGTTTGGAGAAAAAAATAAATGACCATGGTGTTAATTGCCAAAGACTCATGCTTAGTGTATTATGGGGCACTGGATGTTAATGATTCAATCTGTGATGCCATGGTCATTTTAACAAAATAAAAACTCCAATCTTTTCAGAGTTTATTATTGTGTTGTTGATTTACATTTTTTTTTAACATAAGGGAGTGGGGATGTAATTTCTGATGTTCTGCTAACAGTTGTTTCTGTATCTTGGATTATTGTAAATAAACTGTCTTCATTTTATAGAATCTCTCACAGCTGCCTTTTTTCAAATTGAAATCTCAATGGGACTTTGATTAAAATGAAAAAGAACCAAAATGAAATTTTATTAGGTGATACAGTGTACTTTTCTCCTCTTCAACCTCTTTATACTTTCTATGATGATTGTTTGAGTAGTTCATTCATACTTAAAGGTAAAAATAAATTTGTTAAACAGTGCTGTTGACAAACAAAAAAAATATTAAAAAGATTCTGCTTCACTAATTTATGGTATATCTATGTTTAAACTTCAGCAATATAGTTTTATCACCATACTTTTTTGTTTATAATGTATTTTAATTGATTTTAATTGAGCATTCTTTTTCAATGGTAGAGCAGGGGAGTTGTTTGTGGGAGTAGTTCAGATGTTGTTTAGGTTTTGTTGTTTTGTTTTTGGTTTTTGGTCGTTTTTAATAACACCAGCTATAGAGCAGATGCACATTCTGAGTTAAAGTATGTTCTATGTTTCTCCCAAATAGTTGTTATACTTGTTATGTACTTCTATACTAAAAATTACTTTTTATCTCACAAGGAAACATTAACTCTCTGGATTTTGTGAAATTTGTACATGTGATGATGACCACTGCAGACAAATCCCACAAAAATCAGTAAATGGTAATGGTAGTTCCTCCTTAGCAGATTTAATCATTCAGATGGTAATGTTAAGGAGCCTCTAGTGTTGATTCAGAAGATTCTTGAGAATAATTATAAGAATTTGCTTATGAAAGTAGGATGTCTGAAATGTAGGTACTGTCCCAGTTTTTCTAAGGAAATTTTGTGTTCTGAGAATGTGACTTGAGCAGCTGCAGGAGTCTATTGATGACAAGCACTTTGCCCTCATCTTTTTGTCATTCAGATTATTACAGAATCACAGAATCACAGAAACAGAGGATCATAGAATAAAAGATCTGTAGAATCACAGAATAATTTGCAGTGGAAGGCTTTTGAAGATAATCTACCCCCCCTTTTAATGAGCTCAGGCATCTTCCACTGGACCAGAACACTATTCATCTCAACCTTAGACATTCCCAGGGATATGGTATCTACCTCCACTTTGTGCAACCTCTTCAAGTGTTTTACCATCATTACTGTAAAATATTTCTTCCTTAATTCTAGTCAGAATTTCCTGTCATTTAGTTTAGAACCAGTACTCTTTCTTATCTCAACCAGACTTACTAAAAATCTGTTCCCATCTTTCTTTCTTATAAGCTCCTTGTTAGTGGGGAAGGCAGCATTAATATCTCCCTGTACCCTTCTCTTCAGGCTGAACACCCCAGCTATCTCAGCCTGGCCTCATAGGAGGGTTATTCCATCTCTGATGATTTTTGTGGCTTCTGGACCTGCTCTCCTGTGCTGAGAACTGGAGCTGGATGCAGCACTCCGGATGGAGTCTCATGAAAACAGAGGAGAAGAATCCCCTCGCTCTGCTGGCCACATTGTTTTTGATGAAGTCCAGGATATAAGTGGCTTTCCGGGCTGCATGACCACATTTCAGGGTCAAGTCCAGCCTCTCATTCACTAGCAACCCCAAAACCTGCTCTCAATCCATTCATCTTGCAGCCTGTGTTGATATTGAGCCTTGTTCCAATTTAGGTGCAACACATTGCACTTGTCTCTGCTAAACTTCATGATGTTCCTATATGCCTACTCCACAAACTTTTCCATGTCCCTCAGATTGTGTCAACTGCACCACTTCAGCATGATGTCCAAAAATTTGCTGAGAGTAAACTCAATCCCACTGCCTATATCATTGATGAAGATATTAGACAGTACTCATCCCACTGGTAACCCCTGAGGGACATCACTTGTCTTTGATCTCCATCTGGACATCCAGCCAGCTCCTTATCCAGCAGTCCACTTGTCAAATCCATATGTCTCCAACTCAGAGAGAGGGATGTTGTGGGGGATCATATCAAAGGCTTTACAAAACATTCTTCATCGTTTTTTCTTCCCAGTAACCTTGAGTTGATTGTCCTTCACATGCTACAATTCATTACAACCTTCGTCCAGAAATTAAACTAGTGAAATAATGAACAAATATATATGTGCTAAAAATTAATGTAGACTCTCATTCAGAAGATAATAATGTGTTATTAAGTAGTTGTCTTTCTAGTTATGACAAAATTGAAAATACAATCTGTGATTGTGACAAAATAAGTCAATCTGACTGTATAAAAAAACAAGCATAACTAATGTGCATTCCTTCACATGCTTAGGTTTTATGACACATATATTTTATGTATGGACAAAAATTCATTCTTCTTGATAGCTATCCACTTCATGTAATTTAAATTTTTAATTTTTTTGTGGCACACTTAATGTGTAATTACAAATGTCCTGTTTAGCATTTTACTTAATTTTTGCTGTCACATTAATCTTAATACTTTCTTCATGTTGACATGCTATGTCATATAATTTGAGTTATATGGTTGTTAGTTCTTTCAGCACCCAATGTTGTAGAAAAACAACAAAAGCATTTAAATATGTTATTGTACTTAATTTTAGCACCAATATTATCCCTCAGGTCAGTTGCTCTTCTACTGTAATTTAATCAAATTGTAAGGCAGAACTGTAGAGTCCAGGGATTATTTTTGTTGAATGAATATGTTCAGATACAGTTCTGAAATCAATGAACTGGAAAGATGTCAGCTCATGCTGGGAACACAACTTAGCTGTATGGTAATAAACACACTGAGAAGGTGTCAGGCAAACAAAGCCATAGCCTGCAGCACCAAATGACAGTTCTCTGAATTAGTATCCCTGTCCTTGAGCTTAGATTTGGATATGCTTCAAATCTTTCTGATAAAATTCTTGATATTGCACTGTGAAGTTATCAGATTAATGCCTTTCTGGTTTTGCTGGATTAAATGATAAAAGTGCTATAAAATAAAAAGAAGGGAGGAAAAAAGTTCACTCTATTTGGTTTTTTTCCCTTTGGAAACAAAAATGTTGCAAAAGTTATGGTATTCCATAGAAATGTCAGCACTGCAATCTGTCTGCAGAAGTCTGCATAATTGGGAGAACCTTCACTAAACACAATGTCGAAGCAGTACCAAGTAAAAGGTCATGTGTTATTATTCACTGCGTAGTGCAAGAGGGAAGAGCAATTAAGAAAGCCAGAGGGAAAGGCAAGAGCATCAGCACTGCTCCTAAAACTCTTAGCTAAATTTTAGAAGTGGTAGAGTGGGAGGATACCATATGTATTGGTCCCTATGGCTATAATCTTTAATTTCTGGATGAATCAGGGTAAAATCAAGAGTCACAATCTAAGCTGTCAGCAAAAGAAACAATGACTTAGAAAAAAAAAATAGAATAAGAGAATAATAAAAAGTTAGAAATTATCATTCAGCCTCACGCTTCCAACATCTCACCAATACCTCATTCAAGCCCCAATATATTACTATTAGGGACAGGAGAAAGTTGTTTTTTGGGGT
Source organism: Cettia cetti (assembly GCA_013401135.1). Classification (NCBI taxonomy): domain Eukaryota; kingdom Metazoa; phylum Chordata; class Aves; order Passeriformes; family Sylviidae; genus Cettia; species Cettia cetti. Next base: position 40,575 of record VZUI01040479.1, read on the forward strand.
TTTTTTTTAATGGGAATGCCTCCGGCAGATTCACCAGCACTGATGTTTTCTGAATTCCTGGATTAGAGATATTTTCAGGCTTTAAATGCAATTTAAGGAGCTGCGATATGCAGATTAATGTGTTTTGTTTATCCCTATGCTCACTTTTACTGCATTCAGATCAGGTAATTTTTCCTCTTGGGTAAGAGCAATCCATTGCTAAAAACTTTTGTGAAAGGGGATGTGACTGACTGTATAAACTCATTTTCTTTTCTCCTTGTTAACCTTTTTTAGCCAGGGGTACAAATATAGGAACACCTGAAAGGCTTTTTTTTTTTTTTTTATGATTGTAAGACATGGAGCTACTAGATAAATATAACTCAAAAAACGTGGTCATTGGAAAGACTGGTTCAGTTTTCTGAGGTTCATTTAGTCTGGAGTTTCAATAATGTGCTGTAACTCTTCAGAGGTGGAGGACTATTACAAACAAAATCTTGTGGGCAAAAAGGAAACATTATAGGAAAAGCCAATGATATATTGCTGGTACAATATAAATCTTAACAATACAATCAATGAATAATTTTTAGCCCAGATCTAATTATATTAGGAATAAAGCCCTACTGTTACAGTCTAATCCTACTGGGTTTAGTGCTAATGCCACAGTTAGACATACAAACATATTCTACCATATATCTCTTTCTCAGCTGCTATGTTCAGCATTCCTTTTGGGTACTCGGTCCATGGGTTGACAGTAAGTGCAGAAACTTACAAGAATCTGAAATTCCATACCAGGAGGATTATGACCTTCCTCCTCACCCTAGAATTCAATTTGGGTTACTATTGTATGTAATGTACTTTTGCAGGTTCCTGTTACATCTGAAATTACTGTACATATTTTTCACACTTGTTTTCTTACCCCAAGACTGGTTACTCTTAGCTTTAGATCTGCTTTTTAAACTGATATTTGTTGGAGTGGTTTGTAGCCCTGAGATCTCCAAAGCCTTGTCATTAGAGGAAAAACAAACAAACAAACAAACAAAAAAAACCCACACAAAACCCAAAAACCACCAAAAAAAAGAGCCCACCAAACAAAAAAATCCCTTAGAGCTGAGCAAAGTGAAAATAAAGCTCCAAAAGAGTCAACACAAGTCGAGACAAAAGAAGCACAATAAGCCCCAGTTTTGCAAACTCTGTTCAAAGGTTGTGGGCTGTTGCTAACAATGTTAATATCATATGTATCAGTTCACTTAGCACTTCAAATACTGAGTGGTCTATGGGGAGGGTATTACAATAACTTTGTCAACTCATCATGTGCACCTTCTGGTTTAGAGCCAATTTTATAACAAGACAGTAGATTTTAAAGTAGACTTTGCATGGCTTTTAAGCAGGTCATGCAAGGATGGAAAGTTCTTATACTCTTCTAGTGGTCTGCCAGATTGGTCAAGGATCAAGCATATGTTATGGCCAAAAGCAGAACATGAAATCATCAGTTTTCAACTCTAATGGAAAAAATTAAAAGAATGACATGCATAGTCCAGCAGGTTTAAACTTTGAATGCATACATATATAATGTCTAAGCTAATATATGTAAGAACTTTCTGTGCTCTGGTTAGCCTAAAAGTGTATTTTAAGCCTGTATAGCTTTAATGAAAAAATTCCACAGGACATGAATTATTTTTCATTAGCTTGCATGTTAGTCCCTGTAGCTTCGATTACAGCATATTTGCTTTAATTGTTCATTAATGTATTTGTTAGGCTGCTGCTAAATTATGCAAATAAAAATAATAAATTCTTACAAGATCATTATAGATCCTTACCTATAATTGAAATGTGAGAAAACCTTTCCACTATCTTTTCATTAATAATGTGTGTTGGTGATAAGACAGTTTAAGTTACAACGGTGTTAGTTTTATTTGCTGGGTCATGTTTTTGTTTGTTTCTTTGGGGTTTTTTTGGTGGGGATTTTTTATTGTTTTTTGAGGTTTTTCAATTATTTTTGAACTTCTAAATTGTAACATTTTAAAAATCCTGTTAAAATATTTAATTGACTAATAATCTCCAAAACAACTTTTGGGGTAAGTATATTGCAACAACATTACATTTAAGGGGTTTTTTTTCCCCCCTTTAACTTCAGAAAATCTTAATGAAATAATGCTACCAAAAAAAAAAAAAAATCCAAAATTAATCACAATGAACAAGCAAGTTTATGTCCTTCCAATGACTTATCACGATATATATGAAATGCAAGTGACAGTTCTTATAGTTTTCAGTAAACTCTATTGCATTTATTAATATTCCTTACTACTCCTTGTAGTAAGTTATTTATGTTGTGATGAGATCGACCACATACTTCAGTGATTCCTTTGTGTTGCCATATTTTATTATTCATATCTTTCAATGTTATTCATCAACTGGGTTGTTTGGGTTTCTTGGTGGTTTTTTACCCTTTGGTAAGGTGGGTATTTACTCTTTGGTTATGTAATCTTTAATGTATAAAGCACTTTCCAAGGAAATAAAATCCTATATTTAAGCTCTATACTAGCAGAAATGGTAAATATAAAGCTTCAATTAGGACCAAATCATGGTGACAAGTATCATGCATGTGTCCTAGGTTAAAATGTAAGATGTGCCCAAAGTGTGTATTCTATCACCATCTTCATGAGCTGTTGAAACCAGGTGGGGCAGTGTTTCCCTTATCTGCTGCTAATGGCTCATCAATGC